>JASANA010003335.1:0-16746 GCA_030248095.1 Ptycholaimellus sp. GST1_10 | reverse complement strand
GCAATGCCTAGCAATGCTTTCATAGAACTAACCTTTTTTAGTTTTCTCCTTCGTTTCCTGAAACTCCAATTCTCGCTTTACCTGACTCAAAAGTCCTGAGAAACGTTATTCCATTAATTCTTTGTTTGTAAGCAATTAAAATCCATTTTCCGATAAAATAAATTTGAAAATGCAGCTATGATTATCTAGGTAGTTAGCTCTATATGCAATTTCTGTTTGAGTTTCAACGCCATCCAAACTCCAAGTAAAAACAGCGCAAAGCAGGTGATGGGAGAACCAGATTTTTGATTTTGCTTTTTCAGACATATTTTCAGTCTGATAAGTCTCCAAATCATAGACAAGAAGGAAAGGAATGTGCAAAAGGGAAGGCGAAAAATTATGGAAGCCACATTTGTTAAGAGCTGTAAGCAAGGTTATCCTACAGGGTGTTCAACTTAACAGGCAACGCCTGATTTTGAGCGATTGCCATTGACTCCTTTGTGAATGAAATAAAAAATCCTCTGGTGGAAAGATGCTCCTAAGTGTCTAGTTTAAGGCTGTAAATTTTTTCGGACATTCGTTTTGGTACAAGCAATTAACATCGAATTTGGTGAAACATGGTATTTTTGACTTTGTTCAAGTTTTGTGCGCCAGCCGCTGCCAATGTTTTGGCTTGTTTTGTTGGGCCTCATTCCTCCCTCTTGCACGCGCCCAGTTCACATCACAAATCCTTCAATAATGCCTCCCAAACGTCTGTTGTCACAAGGTCCTTTCTGATGAGCTTCCACATTGTCCCAACGGAGACTCCGTGTTCCTGGGCAAGGGAGCGGATGGATCGGTCAGGTTTGCGCAGGATTTGCTTCTCCACTTTGGCCAGCAGTTTGGGCAAGCGGGCAGCTGGTTGGCGCTGGCGTGTTGGGTTGGCAAAGCTGGCGCCAGGGCCGGCGGATCCATGGCGTTTGATGATCCTCCAGACAGTCGGTCGGCTGAGGCCTTTGTTGGGCAGGGCCGCGCGAATGTGGGAATTGCTGTGCCCAGCTTGGTGCAGTCTCACGATCGTGGTTCGAGTGGCCAAGGACAACAGACGTTTGGGAGGCATGATTGAAGGATTTGTGATGTGAACTGGGCACGTGCAAACCCATGAGGCCCAACAAAACAAGCCAAAACATTGCCAGCGGCTTCAGCACTAAACTTGAACAAAGTCAAAAATACCATGTTTCACCAAATTTGATATTAATCGCTTGTACCAAAACGAATGTCCGAAAAAATTTACAGCCTTAAACTAGACACTAAGGAGCATCTTTCCACCAAATGATTTTTTATTTCATTCAAAAATGAGTCAATGGCAATCGCCCAAAGTCAGGCATTGCCTGTTAAGTTGAACACCCTGTAGGCAAGCATTGCTTTGTAATGTAGCATATTTTAGCAGAAGACTGAGTGGATTCTGCGTTATTTGTATGCAAGCAAATGGACTCATGTTTTTTCAGCGATTTTGAAGCTAGTCGCGCACTTTTCATGCTGACACTAAACCCGCAAAAATTAGAACAAGTCTTAGTTCGAATGAACAAGGAAGGATCAATCAAATCCAATGCTCGTTGCTTTCATTCCAATTAATATTCTTGGCTTTTGCGTTCTTTTTCCCTCCCACCCCGCATACATATGATGAGCAAAACCAGCTTTTTTTAACTCTACTCCCATCAATGTTCATATCCGATACATAAGCTATGGAAATAATTGACGAACTTTGCTTAATTGACCCAAAAACGCCAAAAAGTTGCCTTTCAGTCCCATCTGGCTTCACAAAAAATACATTGATAAGGCAGTGCAGAAAATCTGCAACATAGGTCAAAACTGCGTGTTTTCTGATTGGATGAATATCATAGGCATCGGAAAATGGATATTTAGGGTCATGGCTTATAATCTTGCTTAATCTATTAGGAGTGAAATCTTGCACAGTCAGTGCATATCGGAGACATTAATTCACAGCAAACCAAAAAGACAAGCTGTAGGGGAAAACATGACAATCCATGATAGTTTTATCATGATCAACCCAATCTACAAATGATTATAGATAATTTCTAAAACTTGAAAAGCATAAATGCAGTCTTTAGAAGACCTAGCAAAATTTTTATTGATCTGTTCTTGAATATCAATTGTTTTTGACTGCAGAGCGGCCTGAAGGGCTGCTCCGCGGTCTATAGAGGTTACTAAACTTTTGTCCTCATGTGTATATATATATATATATATGTATAGGTATCTGGAAATGCTGTCCACGGGCGAATTCTCAACGGATTTGGACAAACTTTTTTTTCCTGAAAGGTAATGCTATTTGAGGAAGATCTGGAGGGGTAGACCCGGAATTTGAGCATTTGAAACATTACTTTTTTGGGTAGAGAGGTTAAAAAATGGGGTATGCTGTAAAATGCTCAATTCTCAACGGATTTTGACAAACTTTTTTTTTCCTGAAAGGTAATCATATTTTAGATAGATCTGGAGGGGTGGGACTGATCCCGGAGCATTTGAAACATTACTTTTTTGGGTAGAAAGTTAGAAAAATGGGGTATGTTGAGAAATGGCAAATTCTCAACGGATTTGGACAAACTTTTTTTTGCTGAAAGGTAATAACATTTTAGGAAGATCTGGAGGGGTGGAACTGGTCCCGGAGCATTTGAAACATTACTTTTTTGGGTAGAAAGTTTGAAAAATGGGGTATGTTGAGAAATGGCGAATTCTCAATGGAATTGGACAAACTTTTTTTTGCTTAAAGGTAATTAAATTTTAAGAAAATCTGGAGGGGTGGAACTGGTCCCAAAGCATTTGAAACATTACTTTTCTGGGTAGAAATTTGGAAAATTGCAAAATGCAGCTTTTGAACTGTAGTACCTGAAGTCTTGAGAATTGCACAGAAGAGTTGATTTTTTTGTTGACTAGTCATATATGTCGATTCTAAATATGTGCTTACTTTTGAAATTGGTTGAGAAACCACAGACTTGATTTTTGAGTTACAAAGTATCATATAAAGGATGCGCTCCACGGTCACCTTTTGCGCTTTGCTCCATATACTTGTTAAAAGAGCCAGCAGCAACTTAAGATCCTTAGCCATAGAAAGAACAAAGGATTGATGAGAAAAGAGAGCTGTGTTATTTGAAGGTTCAAAATAGCTGAAACTCGCTTCACCAGTGGCACGGGACTCATGGCAAAGAATAACGCCTAGACAAAGTTGCAAATGCACCATTCTAAATCGATTTAAGCCCAATTGCTGCCATCCTAATCTCACTCCTTCTACTATGTTTTCTGGACTAGCATCCCCCCACAAATTATAAAGAAAGCTACTCATGACAGAAGTTTGAATAAGCGGCCTGGTTACAAAAAATAATTCATGCTGCCTATCGCCCCACTCTCAGCACATACAAATACACACCAGCTCTCCATTTGACCCCGCCTACCCTCCCACTCTTTTGGGGCCCCAACAATCCTATGCAGGGGGATGATTGATGGCTTTGGTATAATCTATGCATAAAGCCCCCCTCTCTCCCATCCATTCTCCTACCCACTAGCTCAATCCCACATACAGCTAACTTTTTGGAGGCAGAGTGCAGCCGCTCCTAAGGAACTAGGAATAGAGAATGGTCACCTTGGAGGATGCCATCATGGAGTGGATGCAAGAGATGGTGGACTGGAGCGACGGGTGCTTCATGTTCAAGGTAAGCCTTAAAAATTCTGCCTGCAGATTGATCAAGAGCTAGGGGATAAGATATGAGGGATTGAAGGTGAAAGGGCCGATGCAGCACTACAACTTGACGGCGAAGAAAATGGTGGGGGGAATCTACCGGAAGGAAGCTTGCGACAAGTTCCACGAGACAAACAACATGTGGGAGGTGCGCTGGGGCTCCGACTTCAACTACAGCGAAGCATTTTTGCTGAAGAAGGCCAAGGTCTGGCTCGCCACCAACATCCTCGGCATTCAATTTTCTTTTCTCTATGCCATATAGATAGGAAAGCAAAGGCAATTGCTGAAAATAGGACTTCATGGAACTGATTGGGAAGGGCGACGAGATGGCACGGAACATCCTGTTCGTGGACGACATCTGTGAGGGGAAGGACATCTGTCTGCAGGGCTGATGCATGGGGCAAAAATGCCAAACAACGCGCAAATGAGCCGTTGTTCCCCCAGCTCAGCACTCCCTCCTCAGTATGACAGGACTGCAGTTTGCTATCGGCTTCTGTGTCTTGCTTATGCTCTTATGATCTTGATATGGCTCCATTGTGCTAACAAAATTCAACATTTTGTCCTCTAGCACATGGCACAACAGCTCCATAATATATATATAGACTACTTCTCCATGACAGCCACCACTGGAGAGCGTACATGGTGCAGGCGAACGTGTCTAGGACCCTTTGCTCCGCAAAGGGACACTAGCAGGTGGCCGAACCAACCTTCCAATGAATGCTACTAATGCCAGAGCAAAAGGTGAGCGGCCTGCAAAGGCTGCCTCCTTTCCTCTATAAACCTCTTCTGCCGGAAGCTTCTCAGCTGAAGGCGGATTAGGCAATGAAAATGTACGATCAGCAAAGGCCTGATTGTGAACATTGCCCAACCATTATTAGCGATAGCTGCAAATGAGTGATCTCATGCAGAAAGTGCTAAAAGTTTGCAACGATTTATGAATTCCAAAATATGGCTGACGAATTGATAAAAGCATATTCTATTGAGCGAAATAATGGAATTTTGAAGCTCATAGAAAAAGCTAATCATTCGATTCGGCTCTGTAAATATATTGTACATACACCCATTAATTCTTCTCATTTCTTTTCTTCAAGTGAACGAGAGGAAAGCGCAAGTAGCTTCGGAATAAGTGAATGCTCCTTCCTCCCAGCGATTGGCATCCGGAGCCAAAAGCTGGTCTACAAGATACTCATCCGTGGGACGTTGGTCATTGCAACCACATGGACGGCCTACGGCGACAGGGGAAAATGGAGGCTTTTGCTGAAACTCCTCTGTTTGCCCAAAGCCAGCAGAAGAAGAGGCTCTGATCTGCAGTCATTGCCTCTTCTTCCGCCCCAAAGCGTGTTCTATTGGACACAATGCACCCATTGCGATTCTCAAAAGCCTGATCAGCTGGAGAGAAGGGGGATTGCAACAAAAGGCCGCTTATTGGCGCCTAGGTGTTTTATTGAATACCTAAACAAGGGAGCTGATTCAGCCCACTCCCTCAAAGTCGCAGCTTTGGCTTAGTGTGTACAGCTATTGCTGGGATGCGGCTTAAAGTCCGCAGAGACGGGACTCAGGTCTAGAACTTTGTCCCATTTCTGCCACCCCTAAAGGCCCTCTTAGGGCGCCTTGAAAAGGGATGCGGAGAGCCAAAGTTTCCCCCCTTACGCCTTCACTTCTGCTCATCATATCATTCGGGCTCAAGTGTGGTGTTGCCTGTTTCAGCTGGCTTCAAGGCCTTTTTTCTATGCTCACCCATGCCAGGCTTGGCCAGCCCAAGGCAGGGAAGGGAGTGTAGCGATTACGCAACAGATGGGCGGATAAAAACATCCACCCCACCAGCCAGAAAGTAGAGGCTGGCAGTGTGAAGGAATGCAAAGAGGGGCAGTTGGAAGGCGGTTGAGAGGAGGGCAGGAGGCATATTGGAATGCTAACAGAGGACTCCATGCCGAAAACAACCTGCCATTCCCCTTACTGCCCCCCCACACACAAAAAGGGGCAGCTGACTCATGCCAGTGTGTGTGGATAGAATTCTCCAGAAGGTGAGCAAAAGGGGAGTGTGTAGGCCACGCCTACTCCCTCACCCCCCCCCCAAATCCTCAAGAGCTGGGCCACTCAAATCATTCGGCAGCCCAGCACTTTTCCAGATTTTTCTTCTCACACTTCCCTAGCTCATCCTAACTCTAGCACTTCTATCATCCCCCGGGATGAATTCGGAGGGGGATGAAGGAGAGAGTGGAGAGGCGGCACAGAGGCCCAGCTTTCAAGCTGGTGCTTCTGTGCAAGCCAATCTCAATTATGAAATCGGGGGACGAAGGCTGACTCCACAGGAGGAAGCCAACGACCCACTGATAGCCAAGAATGGAGAGGCGGCACAGAGGCCCAGCTTTCAAGCTGGTGCTTCTGTGCAAGCCAATCTCAATTATGAAATTGGGGGACGAAGGCTGACTCCACAGGAGGAAGCCAACGACCCACTGATAGCCAAGAATGGAGAGGCGACACAGAGGCCCAGCTTTCAAGCTGGTGCTTCTGTGCAAGCCAATCTCAATGATGAAATCGGGGGACGAAGGCTGACTCCACAGGAGGAAGCCAACAACCCACCGATAACAGGCCAGGTAGCCAGACGATCAGGTGATAGTCTGAGTAGTGGAACAGCCATAGTTGGCAGAACTACCACACAGACACAAGCTCAGAATCTGAAGATTAATTCGGCTGAATTGACTTCTTTTATGGAAGAATTCAGCAGCCGAATGTCTCAAATGACAATCGTTTTATCTGAAGCGATAAGGCGAGAATTTGCAATTGCAAGACAAGCTGATAACATGGCTCAAGGACCACCAGCTAGAATGGAAGGCACGTCTGGGTATTTTCAATATACCCGGACACAAACCTCATCAACCAGATACCAGTCTTTTGATATGAGACTTGGTGATGATACTGAGAGCAGGGAATGTTTCACATTCTATGAGGATCCAAGAATGAAGAGGAAAAGTGAGCCCAACTTGGATCAAGCCACCAAAGGTGGCAGACGAGGTGGAGGCCACAAAGGCCACAAAGGCTGCGGCAGCCGTGGCAAAGGTGGTCACCCTAGCCAAGTGCAGGCTAATTACCGCTGCAGACGTTGCGGTGAGGATCACTCTCAACGACAGTGTCCTCGCCGCTGCATCACCTGTAATGCCACTGGGCACCGGGAAGAGCAATGCTGGGTCAGATGTCTCAAGTGCAAAAAGCCTGGACACTCGGGCTTTCAGTGCCCCCTGTATCAGGGTATTTGAAAGCACAAGTTGAAGCTCAATTCAAAAATCCTGACACTTTTGATTATAGTCCTTCATTTGCTAACCTTTGTTTTGGGGTAGAGCAAATGAGGCTATGATTGAGAAGAATGGATAAAGAAAGAGAGTGCTGATGAGGAATTGAAATGGAAAACTGAAGGTGGAAGTGAAGAGCGGTAAGATGGAGAAGGTGAATGGGCAGAGCTTCAAGGCCTCCCATGCCCTACCCCACCCCACTCCCACTCTTTCACCACGATTTGTTCCAAAAACTCCAACTCTTCTCCTCTCCTTGTGCTTACTCATGATTCTAGCTTTGAGCTCAAAGGAGCTCAAAGGAGGGCATGATGAGAAGGAAGGATTATGGGATGACGGGAACTTGACTGAGTTGGAGGCTTGGTTTCAAGCAGAAGAATGATTTAGCAGTGAAAGCTGCCAAAATCAGTTTAGTAAAAAGCCTGATTAAAAGCTGTGACGAAATGCTTTGATCTGGTTTATTCAGCCCAAAGCTCAAGCAAAGGGCTAGAGATGAATCGCTGAAACTGCTGAAGTCCAACTTTGAGCAGGAATAAGCAAAATGGATGAAGGCTGTTTCGGCTGAGTACTATCAATTTTACCAGCACATTATCTATTGCCAGCCCAATGATGAATGACAATTTATCATTCCAAGAACCAAAGAAGAATCACAGAAACTGCAAGGGCAGCTGGCAGCCGGAATGGCTGCTGGCCCCAAGCAGGACTAAGTGATGGAAGAGAAAGTGGAAAAGAGATGTGGATGGGGTAGATTCAAGTGCGGGTGGTGGTGCCAGTGCATCAGCAGCATGAGGCGAGCAACCTGGAACCCTTCCCTCCTCTACCTTTCCAAAACCCCCATTCCCCACATCCTTCATCTTCGTCTTTTCAAAATTTTACTTTGCATGCTGTTGTAGCTTCGAGTACTATTTGAAAACGTACTTTGTATTATGGAGGGTCTGCTTCCATACCCCCCATATACCTCTTAGTCATGCAAAACAATTTTACACTTTTCATTTTGCAATGAAATTTGTTGTAAATAGGACCATTCGACAGCTCTCGATTTCAGCTGCCCTACTATGTTAAAACATAGGATAAGTAAATTTGGTCCAAATATTGCCATCTAATGCCACAAATGTTGCTAGACCCCATGTTTCTGGCAAATTTTCTATGCATAGGCTGTTTTCTTGCATATTGCCTGTTCTGAGTCATATTTCAAGGCTCTTTTCTCCATTGTTTATGTTTGCATTTCTATGCCTCTCAAAGGAGGTTATGGATATAGGCTATAACACAGGCAAAAATGCTAAACAATGTCCAAAATAGCCAATTTTTGTGCAATTTGTACCATTTTGATGGTTTCTGGACCCAACTTTTGTGTTTTTGGGTCATTTTGGCACTTTTGAGCCCAATTTTTGTATTTTTTGGGCTATTTTTCTTGTTGCCATTTTGATGATTTCTGGACCCAATTTTTGTGTTTTTGGGCCCTTTTGATGATTTTGAGCCCAATTTTTGTGTTTTTGGGCTATTCTTCTTGTTGTTTGTATGCATTTTATGCTTTCAAAGGAGGGCATGTCTGCAGGGCTGACGCATGGGGCAAAAATGCCAAACAACGCGCAAATGAGCCGTTGTTCCCCCAGCTCAGCATTCCCTCCTCAGTATGACAGGACTGCAGTTTGCTATCGGCTTCTGTGTCTTGCTTATGCTCTTATGATCTTGATATGGCTCCATTGTGCTAACAAAATTCAACATTTTGTCCTCTAGCACATGGCACAACAGCTCCATAATATATATATAGACTACTTCTCCATGACAGCCACCACTGGAGAGCGTACACATCTACCAGAACTTCCTCATCGCCTACGACCTCCTCGTCTCTGCCATTGCCGCCCTCCACAAAAACGGCGCCCTGGACGATGAAAAGGCTCGCCTCCAGGTGATCTGGGACAAGATTGTACCCTTTTTCCCTCACTTCAAAAATTGGCGATAAAAAATGGATGTTAAAAAAGGGTGACGCGGAATGGATGGAGGAGTTTGACCTGGTGTACCCCAGCAAGCAGGCCTACTGGCAGAGCGTGGTGTGCCAGAACGCCGTGGACATCGACTGGGACAACATCGTCGACTTCAAGGCCATGTATGACATCTAAACCCCATCATCTACACCGATGCTTACTTCTTTAACCCATTTTTTTAAGCCCTCTCTATCACCAGTCAAATGAATGATTCCTTTTCTCCAATGCTTTTCATTTTTCTTTTTCCCTATGCATATGACTATCAATTACTAGTCAAAACCAATTTACACATCATTTTTCGATGTGCAATAAAGAAAAATTATGAAAAAAATTAAATAAAATAAGAAAAAAAAGTGGAACTGGTGGGATTCAAACCCGCGTCTCCCCGGCATGTGGCACAATACTATGGGTTGCTGACACAATAGAGTCCAAAGCAACCAAAGAGACCGATACACCACAGCCCCGTCTGACTGTCTACTCACTGTGCAGCACCCGAATCAGGTCAAAACTGATTCCTAACGCATGAAGAAGCTTGCTGTAATTGCTTCAATCATTTGCTTTAAAACTTATTGGAAATGTTTTCTAGGCTATTATTAATTTGTAACGATTTTTTTAATGTAAGTATAGTTGTTAAAAGCTTTGAATTCGTGCACATTTTCCTTCCTTCCTTTCAACTGACATCGAGATAGCATGATTGTCAGTTTGAATGCTTGAGGATAGGCACAAGAGTCCTTTCTTCAAACGCAACCTCGGCTCTGCCGCTGTCCTGCCCCAGGGCACCAACAGATAGCCACTCCCAACTTCAGCCTCAAAGCTTCAGATGCCCACCCCTCCTTCATTCCCACCACCACCTCAACTTGCATGAAAACAGGAATAAACGAATGTTTCTGCTTCATTTAATTTCAGATTTTGGTTTTTATTGCGGCAGTGCAAAAATTGCAATCAAAGCAAACTGCTTTTCAAAATCTTGCCTATTTTTAGCTTGAAGGTCTAAAAACTAAAGCAGCTGACATAAGATTCGATATCTTTGTTATAATCATGAATTGTTAGGCAGAGAGTAATATGAAAATCTTTCATTGCAGTATATTAAGTAACGTCTATAACAGGTAATAGTTGATTGAAAGCAAAATACTCTGCTAATAGCTGGCCAACTAAAATTTCCAGGCAATAGGAAGGGATAGGTGAAGAGGGTATAATTTCTTTTATATGATAAATAGACGTTGAAAAATTTTGACTATCGTATTCTTTACTAAAAGTATGAGCAGTTCGTTTTTCATTTTCATAATAAACGTTTCCTAAACGTTTTCGTACTAGATCCCCAACCTTAAGTCTAGCTTCATTTGGAAAACGTTTATATTTTTTGATATATTTTGATATTTCCATTAAATTATTTTTTTTGTATTTTTAAATGATATTTGTGAAAATTTTCACTTTTTTTAAAATGAATTTGGAGAAAAACCTGAATTATTGGGACTTGAATTATATATTTCAACTGCTTGTTTTAATGCTTGCGGATAAGTAGGCATAGGCTCCCCATTTCTCCGCTGCTTGGTGTTGCTCATATTTTAGTTGCAAGACCTCGGAGTGTACCTATAAAATACAAAATCGTTTATATTTTATATTACACAACGTCTATAATATCCGTCTAAAAAAATTAGCTTATATATTAGCTTTAACGTATATTTCATATATTAGCTGACGTATATTTCATATATTAGCTAACATATGATTCATAAATTAGCTAACGTATGACATGTTCCACTGGAGCTACGTGAGAGGGACTAAGGCTGTTGCTGTAGTACTGTTTAAAGCCAAGGTCTTTCAAATGTTGTCTAAAATGAGCAGAAGTAAATTTGCTGCCTCAATCTGATATAAAAATTGGAGAACTATTCAAATTTATGCTTAATTGTTTAATTAATGCATCAAAGGATCTAATAGCTAATTGTGCTGACAATTTCGAGGTAAATTCTAGCGCAATTTGTTTTAGCCATGTCCATAACAACGTAAGCATTTTTAGCCCTGTAATTGTTATAATTGAGATTTTAATCTAGAAATCAAATTTGAACCAAGGTACTGCTGCTTTGATTGCAAAACCATCCATGCCCAATGCCCGTTGTGGAGTTGTGAAAACAAAATGATAGAATAAAGGCAGTCGCCTGGTTTGTTTTGAAATTTGAACTGGAACTTGCCTTTCATACCAGTTTTTAATTGATTTTGAGCTAATTTTAGGATTATTTTTTTGAACTGCTTTGACAAGTCTAGGCAGGCTTTGATAGCCCTTAGGAGAGTAATAAATGCAGGCAATGATTTCATCCATGATTTCGTAGCAATGAAATGTAGTGATATTGTGTGAATAAAATAAAGCCTTCATATATTTTTTATCACATAGAAATAAAAACCGTATTACTTTAAAGATTTTTAGAAGCAAACAGACTGTCAGGGCAATCATCAATCGATAGGTGTCCATTAATTACAGCCTCCCATAAAGTTATATGCCACGCTGGCAAAGAATTATTTGTCTGCTTTACAGTGGAAGATTGAGAGGGCCTAAGAATTCTAGCTCTAGGCTGACGGAAAGTATTGGCAAATGTAGGCCGCGATGCTAAGGGGTATTGGAGGGCGGGAGAAGGAAGGTTGGAGGTGACTGCAGTGTGGTTGCAATGAGGCGGGGCATAGGGGGAAGGAGTGAGTGCTGCCTTGCATCCTCCTCTCGGACAACCTCGTCATTGGCCTATACCGCGCCCACTTTGCTTGCCTATACTCCCCAAACATTTCACCTAATCATCCTTGTCATAAGATAAAAAAGAAATCCTCACGGTGACAGCGCTAAAGACATTCAGGCAAGGGCACTGAAGTTGAACCGTCAAAAATGAGGACGCGTTTTGAATAATGGGTGACTAGTATATTTTTGACCGCGGAGCGGCCCGAAGGGCCACTCCGCGGTCTATAGAGGTTACTCAACTTTTGTCCTCATATATATATATATATATATATATATATATATATATATATCTGGAAATGCTGGGAATGGGCAAATTCTCAACGGATCTTGACAAACTTTTTTTTTCCTGAAAGGTAATAATATTTTAGGAAGATCCGGCAAAGGGGAACCGGATTTTGAGCACTTGAAACATTACTTATGTGGGTAGGAAGGCTTGAAAATTGCAATATACAGTTTTTGCGCTGTAGCACCTGTAATATTGAGAATTGCACAGAAGACTTGAGTTTTTTTGTTCACAAGTCATATATAGTGATTCCAACTCTGTGCTTACTTTTCAAAATAATTGAAAAACCACAGACTTGCCCTCTTGAGTGACAAACTTTTACGCACAGCAATGGCATCAATAATCAGTAACAGCTGAACGGCTCAGAATTGCACAGAGGACTTGAGTTTTTTTGTTCACAAGTCATATATAGCAAATCTAAATCTGTGCTTACTTTCGGAAATGGTTGAGAAACCACAGACTTACCCTCTTGAGTGACAAACTTTCATGCACGGCAATGGCATCAATAATCAGTAACAGCTGAACGGCTCAGAGTTGCACAGAGGACTTGAGTTTTTTTGTTCACAAGTCATATATAGTGATTCCAAATATGTGCTTACTTTCGAAAATGGTTGAGAAACCATAGACTTACCCTCTTGAGTGACAAACTTTCATGCACGGCAATGGCATCAATAATCAGTAACAGCCGAACGGCTCAGAATTGAACAGAAGACTTGAGTTTTTTTGTTCACAAGTCATATATAGCGATTCCAAATCTGTGCTTACTTTTGAAAATGGGTGAAAAACCATAGACTTGCCCTTTGGAGTGGCGAAATTTCATGCATTCAAATTGTAAGCTGGAAGGTGATGTGCTCCGCGGTCACCTATTGCGCTTTGCGCCATATACTTGTTGAACATAGTTAAGGTCTCTACTAGATATGAATGCGTTTGTTTTCGAAGTGCAGTGTTAGTGATAGCAAAAGGGTGCTCTGGATCATGCGGGATAGCAAGCTGAGTGAGGCGCAAGCTTTCCTCCTGGATTTCCAGGCTTTTGGCAAGCTGACTCCAGTCCTAAGCCCCGCGACACTTTGTTGCAAGAGCCTGGAGCTGGTCAAGATTCATCTTTTGGCGAGGGAGCAGATCGCCTTTGCTCAATGCCTGCAATCATGCTTCTCCAACAACCTTCAGTCCATATTGCTTGAGAAAATTGGCAAATAATAAGGGGCGCTGTAAAGCCGCCATGTAGCTAGAGTGAGAAAGAAGCATGCAGTTTGGACGAATTGATGCCCCTCGGGAAGCCATCTTTCTGCTGGCTGAGCTTTCGTTGAGCATAGAGTAGAGTTTGCTGCTGATGATGCTCATCATATCTTCTAGCTGAACCTGACGCTTCTGTATGATGGGCGGAAGATCAGCAAATCTGGAACCTCACATGTGTCACAGCGCCACAGAGTCTCTCAGGGCGGCCAGAGACTGCCCTGAGAGACTCTGTCAGCAGGAGCCTCCCTCCGGGCGCCGCCACCCCCATCCCCATGTGATGAGAGTGGCGAGGTCCCCCCGTAGGGGGGACCTTGTCACTCTCACATCCCTCTCTCATGAGCATGAGGGCGGGTCCCGCAGGGACCTGCCCTTGCACTCATGGAGAGGGGCATCTAGGAGATGCATAGGGGAAGGCAGAGAGGCAGTTCTGGCGGTATGGAGATATCTGCCTGAATGATGCCATGCATTTGCTCATCTCTAATGAGCTGGACAATCTCGCTCTCTGTGAAAGTTGCATTAAGCGGAAACTGAGAAGGAGCATGAGCGTAGTTGCTGCAAAATTTGGCTATTTCAGAATCGGGATTGGATTTAGCTAGTTTGAATTTGCACTCAAAATATTCATCATAGTCATATTTTAATTTGATTACACCCTGTCGAAATTCATCTTTTGCTTTCATTAGACCAAGACTTTGGCTGAAAAAGTACGGCTCAAACTCAGCTTCTGGATTTTGTTCCAATCACCTGCGATTAGGGCAATAATCATGATTAGGAGGGCAGAGTCCGTGATTGGCCCCGCAAATGTTCACCTCAATGACCAGGCTTCGTTGAGCGTTGACACTGGAGGCAGAGCCGGAGGCAGAGCCGGAGGCAGAGCTGGAGCCAACGCCTCTCCTGCTCCTCCTAAACTCCAACCCAGTGTAGCCATCGCCTTCTCCACCGCTCCACTCCATCATTCTTTCCTCACTCCAATTCAACTCATCCAAACACATCAATTCATGCATCATTTGAGCCTCTATGTCAGTTTCCTCATTCCCATCTCGAGCCCAGTTTTGAGAGTCGGAAGCCATAGTGAAATAGTCGGAATTTTGAGCTCTATTGATAAATCCATCAACTCAAAAACGATATGAAAGATGATTTCGCTGGAATCTTTTCGGTAAGGTTGACTCTAGGCACTTTAGTTCAGAAGAGAGTGAATGATGTGAGGTCTGGCTGGGGAGTGAAGTAGCGGAGGCTGATGCAGGAGGCGGAGGTGATGGGATGAAGAAGGAGGTGGGGGAGAATGAGATGAGGAGGAGAAGCAGTTGGAAGAGGAGGAAGAGGATGAATTGATGCAATACCGCTTTTTCCTCCATGACCCCGCTGCAGACGATTCACGTTGCTCTACTCGCTTCCGTTGCTTTCTTTCTCTACGCCAAGCCTCGGCCAGCTCGACTTCCAACTGTTTCACCTGTCCTTCCGCATCCTCATTATCCACAAATTTGCTCTCCTCTCCCTCTTTTTCCTCCCCACCCCCTAGCCTCCCAGAAGAATGACTGCCACTGTTGACTCTTGAATGCTGAATGTAGCGCTGAAAATATTCGCCTATTGTCTGATGCCAAATTTCTTCTATTTCCTTTTCAAAGCCATAAATAGAAACATAAACCTCACCGCTGTCTTTAAACTTGCTTCGCACAAAATCACCAGTGCTAAACTCATGAAAAGCCAACAGCTGTGCAATTGTTGCTTTTCAAGAAAAAATAAAAAGTGTCAAAAGAGTTGCAGAAAGGTAGACTCAAACTTGGGGTTATTGCAAAGGATGCCACTGAAATTGTTGCTGCTGTCGCAAACCACAGGCAGGCCGTAGAGAATTTCAGAACTAGCAATCGAATTGCCATACATTGCATTGGCTGAAATGAAGTGAAGCATTGCAAAAGGAGACAAGGGTGTTGTAAGAGTGATGGTAAAGGGAAACCATCATAGCAGTTGATGATATCTACTTTGGGCTGACTGCCATCTGCTTCCGGCTCTCCGAATGGCATGCCTTCTGCCTTTCTCAGCTCCTCAGCAGTCGGTGGCTCTAGCTGTCTTTTTGGCATCTCCAGACCCTGGCTTGAGCAGCGAACAGAAAGAAAACTCAGACCCCCTATTGTATAGTCTCTCAGAAGCCTAGTTAATCGCTCGCCTAAGGCATAAAACTGAATGCCTTGTTTTTGCGTGAAAGAAATTAAATAGTTGAACATGAAAGCAGAAATGGAAAGATAATCTCCAAACATGTCCTGACCAGTTTGCGCAAGATCCATCTTGAATTTGTTGAGGGAGATGAGAAGAAGCGGCAGAGTGTCGTTTCTCACGTACTCCTCCAACACGGCCTTCCCTGTCCTCAACCCTCACTCCTCCCATCCTCTCTTCATCTCCTCAAACACTTCCTCCCCACTTTTAGGCACCTCCTTCCACCCTCCACATTTCAAAGCCTTACTTTCATCGCCATTGCACTGCTGCAAAAATGCTGAAACACGGCGTATTCATCATTTAAGGTGTTTGATTAGGTTAGCAGAGATAGCAGAGCAGGTTAGTTAGCAGAGCAGAGAAATGGGTATTTAGGGTCATGGTTTATAATCTTGCTTAATCTATTAGGAGTGAAATCTTGCACACTCAGTGCATATCGGAGGCATTAAATTCACAGCAAACCAAAAAGACAAGCTGTAGGGGAAAACATGACAATCCATGATAGTTTTATCATGATCAACCCAATCTACAAATGATTATAGATAATTTCTAAAACTTGAAAAGCATAAATGCAGTCTTTAGAAGACCTAGCAAAATTTTTATTGATCTGTTCTTGAATATCAATTGTTTTTGACTGCGGAGCGGCCTGAAGGGCTGCTCCGCGGTCTATAGAGGTTACTAAACTTTTGTCATCATGTATATATATATATATGTATAGGTATCTGGAAATGCTGTCCACGGGCGAATTCTCAACGGATTTGAACAAACTTTTTTTTCCTGAAAGGTAATGCTATTTGAGGAAGATCTGGAGGGGTAGACCCGGAATTTGAGCATTTGAAACATTACTTTTTTGGGTAGAGAGGTTGAAAAATGGGGTATGCTGTAAAATGCTCAATTCTCAACGGATTTTGACAAACTTTTTTTTTCCTGAAAGGTAATAATATTTTAGATAGATCTGGAGGGGTGAAACTGATCCCGGAGCATTTGAAACATTACTTTTTTGGGTAGAAAGTTAGAAAAATGGGGTATGTTGAGAAATGGCAAATTCTCAACGGATTTGGACAAACTTTTTTTTTCTGAAAGGTAATAACATTTTAGGAAGATCTGGAGGGGTGGAACTGGTCCCGGAGCATTTGAAACATTACTTTTTTGGGTAGAAAGTTTGAAAAATGGGGTATGTTGAGAAATGGCGAATTCTCAATGGAATTGGACAAACTATTTTTTGCTTAAAGGTAATTAAATTTTAAGAAAGTCTGGAGGGGTGGAACTGGTCCCGAAGCATTTAAAACATTACTTTTCTGGGTAGAAATTTGGAAAAT
>JASANA010003334.1:0-36349 GCA_030248095.1 Ptycholaimellus sp. GST1_10 | reverse complement strand
TCGCCGCCCACAAAGCGGGTTATAGAGGCACTGGCTCCTGAATTGAACTTTTCTTGAATTCTCAAAATTACAGCACCAAACATGTTCAACCGTGGCAAGAGAGAAGGCAGGAAAAAATTAGGAAGCAGCTTTTTTCGAATCCTTTCATGCTTCTTGTCTCTTATGAGTGAGGCAAGGATTGCTGACCGGTGGTCTTCGCTGACAGATCAGATCGCTGCCTCCCGGACGGCGTCCCTAACTACATTTGCCGCCTTGTTTACATCGAGCTGATTGATACGCTTGGACAGCTCCAGGATCAGTCAGACAGACGAATGGTATTTCTGATTATATTACTCCATGCAATCCATTCCACTGTGCGCAAACTCATCTGGGGGAGTCTTAATCCGCCTCCCTGCCCTAAACAGGAAGTTGTTTATTACTGTACGTGATTTTTTTATAGCATTTTTTATCGTTTTTTAATGCCTTCGTTTGTTTTATTTTTAAGAAATCTAAATAGACATTAAACATACCAGGCCAAAAGAATACGTTTTTAATATTCTAATATTCTATCTAATATTCCGAGATCATCCGAGATAGGCTATCGTCGATTTTTTTACAAGATTGCACTTAAATATTTAAGTACGCTCCTCCACGGTTTGAGCAGGAGGACATTGTCGCAGTTAAAGAAAAACTACTTTCTGAAACTGCACAGCTGCTACAGACGGTAATTAAAATTACGGAGACGGAGAAAAAAAATCACTTAATTCTACCCCCGCTCACCGCAAAAACAGCGACATAGCACTGGCGCGCAGTTTCAGATATTCCTCAAGCAAAAACAGTAACAAAGCTAATTTATAAAAATTTCTCAAACAACCTTTCGGGTAGAAACTAGGTGCAACTTGCTATCTCCACGCTTCAGGTGCTGACAGTCTAAATACACTCATACAGCCCTCTAAATTAGACAACTCCCACACCTCGGCTCTAAGTCTCAACTGTGTCTGCCGCCTGCCAAGCAGGACAACATTTGCTGAGTGTCCGTCATCACTCATCATGCCTTGAAATCCCAATATCCTTGCTGACATAAACTCTAAGTTGAAATCAATTTCTTCGAGGCAACAAGACATTAGGCTTGAGAGGAAACAAAGAGATAGGCATCAGAGTTTTTCGGTCTTGAGCAAGGCCTGGAGAAGCTCGGCACGGTCGGGGCAGGCGAGGCGCTTGTGCCCTTTGGCCCCGCACACTGAGCAACGCCCACCCACCCAGCATTCACCGCCTTTCTGCAACTTTTCAGCTTGAGCAGAAGCAGACGGAGGCTGTGATGATTGGGGGAACGAGGTGACAGTGGGAGCAGGTAGAGCAGTGGTTGTAGTTGGCCTTCACGCATTGGCCGCAGGGTGCACAGTGCCGATACGCTTCCCCGTTCTCAAATGTCCTTTCAGTCTTTCTGCTTCTCAACCCTCTTATAGAAAGAGTATATCAACATTAGCACTGGACCACTTGGAGTGAACCTTGGAAACGCAGACGGAACATTTGAAGCAGTGCTTGGCAATTCCGGCCACATCGTAACCGCAAGAATCGCAATGCCTATAAAATTAATCCACTACAACAAGCAATGAAATTGTTAGATAGCATTTATTCTCGGTTTATAATTTTGCAGATGCACTTTGCTCCCGTAACACTACCAGATAAATAGCTTAGCAATACATTGGGCTGGCGCGAGCGAGCGTTAGCGAAGTGTCAGCGCCCAGCCCCTCTTTTCGACCCAGGTGTACGTTTTCGGGGTTATTGCTAGATCTTAATTTTGATAAGGCTCTAGCTCGTAACAGGAAGCTTCAATCGTTCTAATTCTTTTTGCATTGGAAAGAACGGCATCAAATTGACCAAAACTCCCGAGATCCGAACTCCTTCTCCTTCTTCTCCTCCTCGGCATCTATTCAATGGACGATAGTAGGTATTCAATTGGCTTGTACCAAAGGCATCAATCGGCAAGGTTGAATGGTAATTACATGTAATTGATATAGGCTAATTATGCACAATGAGACAAGCGGCTGAGTGGTTAAGTGGCTTGTTCGTTTGACCTGGCTATGTGAAGGCTGAGTTCGAACCTTCCTCAACGCAAACTTTTTTGCTTTTTATATATAAAAAGTGGATGAAATATATGGCACAATCGGCAACCCAACATTATTTTCTCCCAAAAATTCTGTTCCTGTATACTTTTTATATTTTGTTAAAAGTGGAAGAAATATCTGGTACCATCGGCAAGCCTAAATTGAATCTCTTTTCTCCCAAAAATTCGATTCCTCCGAGTTCAAAGTCAAAGAAATACATCTACTACTTTTGGAATCTGCTGAGCCGCCTGCATTTTGTTTTAGCGCGCATTGGAAAGAGCCACTGAACTGCGCGCTGAAACAAAATGCAATTGTCTTTGAAGCAGATTCTAAAAGTAGTAGATGTATTTCTTTGACTTTGAACTCAGAGGAATCGAATTTTTGGGAGAAAAGAGATTCAATTTAGGCTTGCCGATGGTACCAGATATATGAATTCAGCAGCGAAAAGCTGCAAATGCGAAAAAAATGTTACCGATAGCCTTCAGCTTGTGAGAGTTTGATTTCGGAGAGTGGCAGTGCAGTGAAGAGGCGAATTGGGCTGCCCACTTTGCTTCCCCGTTCCGTGAACTTTTTGTGATTCGCATACTCCACCTGAAATAATTTATAGCTCATTAGTCTGATGCTTCGCTCAAATATCCCTTGATTATGACTTCCCTCAAAATTTAATATCAGGTTGTTGAATAATGCGTCGGTGAAAAACACAAAGCAGCTAACCTTGTAGTCGGACATGTGGAAGGCTGGGTCGGCTTCGCGAATCTTGGCCTCCAGGAAGTAGGGTGCTACGATCATGGCATATCGTTCCCCACTGCCAAGTTAGCTGAGGATGCAAGAGGAGGAAAGGTTGGAAGAGAGTTTGAACTCTGGGGCAAGACGAGCATGACGCTGGCCGAGACTGGCCAAGGAGTGCACCAGCGGCGCCATCAGACCGCCGAACGGAGGGTCCACGAATATCAGCACCTTCTCTGCACCCATGCCTCACATTTCCCATGCCTCATTTGTAAGTCAAAGGCATGAATATTAAAAAAGAAAAGAAAGAAAGTCGCTAGAAAGCTGAAGTGCAAGAAAGTGTAAAAAGGAACTTGATTTTTTGAGGAAAGCATCGAGGCAGCGGTTGCCGAGCTTCACGTCGAAGAGGTGGTCCACAAACATGGAGTAGTGCGCGAATTTGCGAGGCCCATACAGCTCCTTCTGCAAATGAATAACCTTTCATTGCCAATTCTGACAGCTTTGAGAACTGAGAAGTAGTAGATAATTAGTGAATAAGGAAAAGAACGTAGCGATCGTCGAGGTCGAGAAGGAAGCTGGCGATGGGCTGGTCCAGCGGGGACTTGGCGTTGGGCCCTGCGTTCTGCAGCTTCTCCATCAGTCGCGGCGCTCCCACACATAGGCACGCGTCGAAGCCTCAGGCCAATCCTTTCCATTCGCTGAAGCAAAATCAGAACCCACAGCCTACCTCCAGATGCAAGGAGGTCCCAGAGGAAGTCCAGAGTCCGAGTGCTGAACCAGTATTGCTGCATATTTGATGACTATTTGAGGATGGAAAAAGAAAATAGAGTAATAAACCGATTCTTTGTCTTTCTCGGAAAGCGTCGGGAGTAGAGTTGAGGGATGCGTGAGCTGTGCTTTTGTCACGCCCGCCTGTGTCTTGTGCCCGGCGTGTTCCTATCATCCAATCCAGCATGGTTGAGAGCAGAGGCTTGAATCATTATCATTGGCATTGAATGAATCATTAGCAAAGTCTAAATGACTTTCTTCGGGACTAAGAAATTAGATGGGAATGAACTTTGATTTGGTCCCTGGTGAAAAGTCGGGCACATGTTCGACAGAATTGGCGCTGGCTGGTGGAAAGTTTTCGAATCCGCTTCAGTCTGGAAACGCCTGGCGTGTTTTGCCTGGCGCACATGGGAGGAGTGAAGCAGAACCGTTTCAGGGCTTCCAGGTGCTTGCGCTTCGGCGGGCGTGAAGCCTTCACCTCCTTCACGACGCTCGGCTTCATACTGCCCCCAAACTTTAGGTAGAACTGACAATGCTTCCTGAAACATCAATAAGCTCTGCGAGCTTGCAACACCAAACGAATGCAATAAACCACAATGGGACATCGTCTATGGGAAATCATCATTGTAATGATTGAAGAATAAGTCAGTAAAATTAATAAACTGAAACATCAAAAAGGGAAGTAAATGATACCGATCGCGGTAGACCGCACAGGCCCAGAAGAGCTCCACTTTACGCGCCGAGTAGCGTTCAAAGAGCAGGCAAGGCCCTGCAATCAGCCTTATGCCCTTGCCAAGTGCCAATGCTGAATCGATTGATCTAGTTGAATGAGGTGAGTGAGGCGCAGAACCGTGGGAGCAGGAGGGTGGCTGCTGCGGAGGAGGATGAAGGACTTCGATGCTGCCGCGCTTGTTCACGTCATCCGCCCCCAGTTTGAATTGCTTGGCTTTGGAAGCGTGGGCTGAGGAGTCGACAGGCTTTCGTTTCCGTTCCACAAACGCCTTCATCTTTCTTTCTCCACTTGTCCTCACTCAATTCACCATCTGAAGGACTTGTAGAACGAGTCATGAAGCTATTGGGCATATCCTGGCAGCGAATGAAAACCTAACGAAGGAGAACGATGTCTATCAAAAGGTAGGAACGGGGAAATTACAAATCATCTAATGAAATGTAACAGAGTATCCAAGCAAAGGAATATGACGAAGTTCTGCACAGTTGTTTAGGGAAATCCATCTCGGACACGAGATCTGGCGCCCATTCAAATGAGCTTATTTTCCCTTCAATCACGTAAATGGTCTTTTAAGGTTTTGTTGAATTACGAGGTTTTGTACTGTAGTAAGGTATAACTGATACAAATTGGGCGACTTTTTTCCGTCTTATCACTTGCGATGCAAAAAGCAGGTAGACAGATTGATGCAA
Source organism: Ptycholaimellus sp. GST1_10 (assembly GCA_030248095.1). Lineage (NCBI taxonomy): Eukaryota > Metazoa > Nematoda > Chromadorea > Chromadorida > Chromadoridae > Ptycholaimellus > Ptycholaimellus sp. GST1_10. The sequence continues at coordinate 31,349 of JASANA010003334.1, read as the reverse complement.
GAACCCGGCACTGTATGAGAGGGGAAAATGAATAATGCCGTTTTGACACTATCTGGACAGGAAAGCTAGGCAGGGAAGGAAGGAATGCAGTTCCAGCTCCAACATTGTTCAAGGGCTGCTGAAGCACGTAGACGAAGTGCTGTACAAAATGCGCGGTGATGTAGTACCAGTCGTTAGGCTTGGCTACGAAAAACGGCAGCGTATCTCAAAAACTCTATAAACGAATACAAGGCTGCCTAGTTGGAGGGATCGAGGGGGGTGAGGAATTCGCTGAGATCAATCTCGTCCATTTTTCCGTCATCCGTTTTCGCTTGACTTTCGCCCGCGCCTTCGTTGGAAGTGCTGGAAGAAGGGCTTGTCCTGGTTTGGAGTGGTGAAGAGGAAGGGAGGCAAACGAGGATTTGGCAGGGGAAGTTGGAAGCTTGCTGGGGCCGCCCGACTCCACCATCACTGCCGGATTCTGTTGGGGCACCAGCTGGAACACCTGTGGGGGTGCTCAGGTCACATATAGGTGGAATTTTGGATCAGTGGAACGGGACAATATTTCTTTCGATTGCATTTGGTGGCACTACAATTGTTCCAAAGACCCAAGTGTCTTTCAAGTGCCAAATTTTGAGGGAGAAAACCTGGACTGTGCATTTTATACTATCGGTACATTTATTTCTAGAGAGGTTCCAAGGCTTCGTCTCTGCAAGCCTAGCATATGTTTCGTGCGAGAATGACCTTGGCCGTACACGCTAAACAGCAGTAATCAATGAGTGATTTCAATGAGTGATTTCAATCCCAATTCAAACTGGGCCAGATGTACCTGTGGTTGGGGATTGGGCTGATGGATGAGGAAAGCGTTGGATGCAGGAGCGGGTGCTGCGGGCAGAAGAATGGGCTGCGGCTGTGGGGCTGGGTGGGCGGTGGAGGGAAGCATGAGGACACTGCCAGGGCTGGCGATGAGGTAGGTGGACATCTGCGAGGAGCCCGGAGCTGTTGGTGTCCCTGTGGATGCTGGCTTCGTCACCGACGGCGCCACGCTGCACACCGGACGCACCTCTGCTCCTCAACCAGCCCATCTTTAGATCCAGACCTACAAAGTCATGGAAGTAGGGGAAACCCGCGCTTTTGTTCTGCTGTATCTTCTTCAGCTTCTCCAGCAGGCCTTCCCGGCTCACCCGCTGCACTCTGGTCAAGGCTCCGTTCTCCTTCAAAGCTCTCTCTTCAGCCTGTCCTCCCCTTCTTGCCAACTGGATTGCCCGACCTGCTTCTTGTATAGGAATGGGTTGCCGTCCTCGATGGCCAGATAGGAGCTGTCGCCGATGTGGTAGAAGCGCTTGGCGCCCGTCGTGGCTGCGGGGGAGGCTGTCGTCGTGGTGGCTGTTGCTTCTCCAGCTGTCCCCGAGGCGGTGGATGGAGCTGTGGAGGCAGAGCTGGTGGCTGGAGTGGCAGGGGCGTTGGAGGGACCGGCTTCTTCAGTACCACCGCTTACTGTCCCGCCGCTGCTCTCCTGAGAGTGCTCAGTTTTTCGGACTGGGATGAGGCTGGGGATGGTAAGAAAAGACCTGGGAGTCGATGGTGAGAGTGAGCAGACCTTTGGGCAGCTTGTGGGCCTCCTTCTTCAGTTGCGGGAGGAGATGCTGGACCAGCTCATGGCTGGCTGCCTGGCCTGAATGATGCCCCAACCATTGCTCTGGAAATTTTGCTTTACTGCAACTAGCTACGCACCGTCCTTGGTGACGAATTTGAGCAGTCGATTCTCCCCATCCTGCGACGGCAGCAGGTAGACACTGGGTCGCTTGCTCGGCTGCCCCACCTGAGCTCGAACAGTTTCTACAAACAATACAATCAAATAAATTTGGATGAAAAAATTGATTTTTTTATGAGAATCTTTTAATAAAGTATTAAAACCAGCATGAACGGCAAAGAAGCCCAACGCGGCTGCTGGGGGGTGAAGTTGGAGGAGATGCGTGAGGGAGGCGGTGTGGGCAGGCCGCCGGGTGGTCTGTTGGCGCTGATGAAGCGTACTTGGGGGGCGGATGAGGTGGAGGCGGGCATGTAGACGCGGCGCTGTTGGATGAGCTGCTGGCCGTTGGGTAGACGAAGGGCGCTGGCGAATCGCTGCGGGGTGCCGGCGATTGAGCCGACGCTGGCCGGCGTGAAGACGCGGTAGGCGGCGTTGGAGCCATAGGGGGTACGTGGGCGAAGGTTGGACTGGCCTTCTTTTCTGGCTCCTGTCAAATTACTCTTATCTGGTCAAGTTAGATTAAAATGAAAATCGATTTTTCATTTGAGAGTTACCAGAGATAGAGCAGAGAAAGGAGTATAATAGAAGGTGGAACCGGGAGTGTAGGGCTGGGTGCGAGCGGAGGAGGTGGATGGCGATGGTCCTTGGCTGGGGGAAAGGGAGTAGGTGGTGGGCTGGCGAATGACCGGGGTCGGCCTTGGGCGTAGTATCTCGTTCATCTTCCTCTCCAAGGCGCCAATTCGCTGTGTGCACTCCCAAGCTTCCTGCAAAGCCTTAGGTTAGCCCAAAAAGGAGAGCGGAAAAAAGGAATGTCGAAAAGGAAGGTAGAGGTGGGGGAACCTTTTTGACCTCCTCAGAGGCATCGTCCATGTCGGCGTTGAGGGGGAAGTACTTGCGCCAGATGCGATTGAAGCCGCGCTCAAAGGAGAGGGCGAGTTTGGTGTACTCGCTGTTCAGGCCGTTGTACTCCAGGCAGTTGGTGAAGATGAGGTTCACGTCGTCGATGAATTGCAGCCGGTTCTCGTAGCCTCGCTCCAGCAACTTGTCCTGCCAACACTCCTCTTCCTACACCAATGGAAGGGGGAAAGAAAGAAAGTTGAACCTCGATGGTATCCAAGCACATGGGCTGAGCAATCTTTTCAGCATAGTCCGGCGCAATGTCCTCGGTAACCGGAGCCTCGAAGGGTTCGGAGTCGGGGTGTTTCTTGAGCGCGTCGATGACCTTCTCCAGCTGGGCGTACATGAGGTCCAGCTCCGCCTCCAGGTCCTGGTCTGAGATGCTCTCACTGCCCGGGTGCAGCAGGAGCTCTTCGGGGATCGGCGCACCCACTGCCATCATTGCCTGGCTGCAGATGGAGGAGGGGTGAGGGGGAGGAATGGGGGAATGAGAGGGAGTGACCGCTGCTGCCGGTAGAGGAGGCGTTTGGAGCGGTCCTCGCGGGCTCTGTCGCGGGACTTGGCCGCTCGTTCCCGCTCCTTCTCCCGCTCCTTGCGCCGTCTATCCCGCTCCTCTGCCTCCAGCTTTCGCCGGCGGGCTATCTCCACCGCCTGTCAGGTTTCCTCAGCTTTCTTCCCTATTGCAATTAGCAGATAAATAGGCAGCTGAGGTTGCGAGGGATAATTTTATTCCGATAAAAGAATGATTTAAATGATTTTTATTTGGGGTACCATAAGGATGTGAATGGGGGAAAGGGAACCTCTAGACGCTGTCTTTCCTCCTTCTCCCTCTTGGCGAACTTCTCCCGCTCCGCCTCCTCTTGCAGCCGACGTACCTCCACACGCTCCGAGCTGCGCCGCTGTAGCTCGGACAATTGTCGCTGCTTCTCCTGCTCCTGTCAACTCATAACCTCGTTCTTTTCCTCCTCTACTGGAGCAGAGAGGGAAAGACCTTGAGCTCGAACATGCTCTGCATCTCGGGCAGGAACTCGGCGCTGATGAGACTGTGCAGGGCCTTCTCCGCCTTAGAACGGCTCTTGGACAGACGCTCCGCCAGCTCTGCCCAGTCTCCCAGCGTGCAGCACGCCAGACTCCATCTAGCATCAGCAACTCTTTCAAGAAGAGGATTTGTGGGAGGAAAAGGGAGTGTACCTGGTGGTCTGGGCGGGGTCGGGTCTGAGGAAGGGCTGGTCCCAGGAAGGGGGCCCTGTTTCTTCCTCCTCCTCCACTTTCACTGCCTCCGCAACCTCCGTCGTGGCCTCAGGTGTGATTTGCGATGGCGTTTCTTTCTCGTCTTTCTCCTCAGCTTTAGCCTCCTCATCTGCCGATGCCTTGCCGGTCTGCAAAAATGAAATATCCACTTGGAATGCTTTTAAATGAGGGAAGAGCAACGTCGTCTTCAACTGTCTTGTCTTGGTCGGTGCTCTTTGCAGTCTCTTGGGTGGTCTCCACGGATGGCGTAGATGCTGGCTTGCTTTCGTTCTGATCATTTATCTCGTCCTCTTCCTTCAAACACCAATGCTTCAAGGGGGGGGGGGTTTTTTAAATTTTTTTGTTTTTTTTTTGGGGTGGGGTTTTTTGTGGTTTTTTTTTTTTTTTTTTGGGGGGGGGGGGGGGGTGTTTTTTTTTTGGGTTGGGTTGTTTTTTTTTTGTGTGGTTCTAGTTAGGCGTTGTTTCCCCTGTGTTATAGTTTTGGGTTTCGTGTGGCCTATTATCAATATCTCGGAGCTTTCCCTCCATGTTAATAATGGTCAGTCATCCTCCAAGGCTTCAAGAACCTACCGATTGGCAGGGTGTGTAAATAAATGGGTGCCTTGGTTGGTTGTTGTTGGGGCAGCAGTGGTGCGTTGGATGGTTGCTGGCTGGTGGGCTCATCGTCGTCGTCGTCGGGGCGTGAGTACATGCGGTTGATGAGCTCGCTCATGGTGCGGTTGCCGATGACGGAGGCGTCGTCGAAGCCGGTTCGGCTGCTTTCCGCGCTCTCCTCCACCCTCTCCATCTCCTCCACTCCCTCCATCTCCTCCGCCCCGCTCTCCTCCACCGGCAAGCTGTCCCGACTGCTGTCGTCCACCTCTCGCAGCCGTGCTTTCACCTACCACCAGTCAATTTCTATTTTCGTTTGACGATCAGTCTCATACCCATTGATTGAGTATGAAAATTGGAGCTAGGTTGTTCTTGTATGAAACATGCGAATTTCGAGCAGCCAGTTTTGCAGTATTAGTAAATTTACCTAAAGGCAACAAATAAGGAAGTGCAAACGCGCATCATGAGCTTGGCATGTCCTTGGCCGAGGCCAGTGGCGGTGTCGACAGAGGGAGCTGTGGAGGAGGCCCTAGTCCGCTCCCCATCCTCGCTCTCTGACGGCGCGAAGGAGGCGTCGTCGCTGTTCTCCCCCTCCTCCTCCTCCTTCACCTCCTCCTGGCGCTCTTTGGCTGGGGTGGCTGGGAGCGGAGTTCCGCGGCGGGCAGCCTGACGAGAGCTTCGTCGACTCGGCTGCGGAGTACTTCTGCTCTCCTCGCCTGCCCGGGATCTCAAATATAGCCCCGCCTAATTTCCCTGCCTCCCAGCAGATGAAGGAACGGAGTAGAGGGGTTGCTGGGAGTGTTTCGGCCGCGAATGGTAGGCGTGGATTTGGCAGGCGGCTCAGGGCTGGTGGCCTCCCGCTTCCTCTTTGCAGCAGTGCCTTTCTTCCCTCCCCGCCTGTGAAATATGCTCTATTTGGCCGGGATTGGGAAAGGGGCAGGGTGAAGGCAGACCTCTTGCTGGCCGGAGGCTTGCGAGAGCTGCTGGGAGTGGCGTCCTTGGGCAAGGCGACCTTGAGCTTGGGCAGACGCTCCGGGGTCTCTTTGTAGAGGCGAGTGCCGTAGAAGTACCAGTAGGCCGTCCCCTCCTCGTCTTTGCCCAGCGCCACGATGCGCAGACTCTCTCCCTCGAAGTTCTCCAAACACCCCCAAGCCTGATCTCTGGATGAGGAGGAAGGAAAGTGTGCAGGAAGAGGAACCTTGGTGAGAGCCTCGACGTCGGGTCGCTGAAGACGCAGCTCGCATAGCCAGTGCAGGAGCTTGGCCTTGGCGTAGAGGGGGAGGGCGTGGAAGTCTGCTGTCTCCCGGCGTTTGCCCAGTGGGTGACGCTCCTCCCCACGGCCCTCTTCCACCCAGCGCACCGAGATCAAGTCCCACAGGAAGGCGTTGTAGTTCAATAGCCTGCATCCCTGGCCATCAGTCGCAAAAAGAGAGCTTTCGGATGATGGAAAAGTAGAGATGAAATAAAGAAGATGAACTAACGTGATATCCTTTCTTCCAAAGCATCCCTTGAGCAGGGCGATGAGCAGATCGACAATAAGGGAGTGCTTGGTGGTGCAGTCAATAATTAGAGCCTCTTCTAGGTCCTGCAAAGAATTCTCATCTCCTAAGAACCCATGAAAAAAGGCAGAACATCAATGTCAAAGTCGAGTAGGTTGAAGGCTTGTCGGAAGAGGGAGCAGAAGTGGGCTATGGCCGGCACCTCCCAGTACTTCCGTAGCTCTGCAACCCAGCCTCCTTTAGGTCACCCTCCAGCCCTCTAGTTTGCAGGAGGGGTGAATTTGGCGCTCAACCTGTGATTGGCTCTGGCTGCTGCTCCATGAGGCTGGGACTGCGCGGATCTGGCCTCGCCTGTGCCCGAGTGTCACCGCCACTCTCTGCTTCTCGCTCTCTCCCTCTCTCTCTCTCCCTCTGCCGCTCTAACCATCCACTCTGACGCGGCCTTTAACACCCCCTTTTACTAGTCTGCGCGCAGCCCTGTGTAGAAGGCCCCGCCCCTTCCAACCTGTCCCGCCCCTTTTGCCTAGCTGGCTGATTAGCAGGCCAAGGGGCGTGCAAACTCTTCTTAGATGAGATGACTGAGGTGAAGGTATGCGCAGTGCCTTTTGTCGCCTGAGTTGTTGTGTGGGGTCATGTGGGTGAAATGGGCGCTACGCTGGCTATCGTAGCCCAGAGGAAGTGGGGTGGCGGTGACTGTACAAGGGATTCAATGTAGCAGTGTGTTTGCACAAACACTCTTCTCTGCCACCAGCAAGCAAGAAGAGAAGAGAATGCAAAAATGCAGAAGAGAAAGAGGAGCAAGGCAAATCCGCCGCCCATCGATTGCCCTGAGCGGCTGCCGGGTTGGGGATCGTCGAAGAGGATTTGATGAACATGCGCAGGGGAAAAGGCGGATTATTCTTTGCTTGGGGAGCAGTGCTGGGAAGGAAGAGGAGGCAGAGACGGAAAGAGAAGGGCAATGAAGAACGGGGGATGGGAGGGATTGGGCTGAGAGGGGGAGAAAGAGGGAGAGGGGGAGGGAAGGGGGTAGGATTAGACTTAGCACAGGGCCTCTTAGTGCAGGGCGGGTCCAGTCCCAGCGCCCGGCGCACACTAATACATATACTACGCGCAGGCAGCTGAAAAGAAGGGTAGCGTGGTGTCTGCGGGACGGAGGAAGAGAAGTTGGAGCTGGAAGAGAAATAGGAAGGTGGGCCACAAATGCTAAGCGGAGAGGCAGTGTCTGCCATTCGTCTGGCCTCCGGTGATGACAGCGGCTCTGTGGGCATTGGACTGAAAAAGCGGGCCTTCACGGAGGATGAGAAGCTCTTTCTGGTCTCCAGAATCGAGGCCTACAAGAATATCATCCTCGCTCGGCCTGGTTTTGCCCTCTTTTTTTCTTCAAGAGGTGAGAAAACGGGAATGTGAAAGTATTTTGAGGTGGTGATGGGCCGGGTCGTATGAAGCCCTACGTGTGGGCCTTGATAGCGGAAGAGCTGAACCGAAGGACGCCAGGCAACGAGCGGACGGCCCCCGAGGTGAAGAAGAAGTGGCAGAACATCGTCAGTCAATGTCTGACGCATTTTCCTCCCCTAATTGTTCAATTACTCAGCCTTGGTCACTGCAGGTCGGCGAGAGATGCGAGAGGCGGAACTGCGCGGAGTGCCGGTGGATGCCTGGCCTTGGCTTTGGAAGAAGATCAACGAGCTCACGCATCGATGTCTGCTGCCTCATTTTCCTTCACTCCTTCATACAACCCAACCTTTTCCTTGCCTTGCAGCCTGGCAAGAGCGGATGGAGAGCAGCTTCGGAGAGGGGGAATTGGGCGGGAATCAATCCCCCGCTGCTGCCCTGGAGGAGAGCCTACGCCTGGCCGCTGAAGGGGCAGGAGAGGAGCCGGACAGCCTCTCCGTCAAGTCCGAGCTCCTCGACGACGAGGACAACAACAACACTCTCACCAACGCCCCCAACACCTCCTCTACCGCCATCTCTTCCAGGTCTACTACTACCATTTCCCATCCTCCCAAGACGAAGACTAGATTGTCAGCAGCATGAACACCTCGCCCGAGGAGACAGCGGCAGGCCCTTCTCGAGTGGAGCTTCCTCCGCCCACCTCCACGCCGCCCGTCCGAACTCCCCCCTCCTCTGCTCTGGCTGTGAAGAGGCCTAGGTCAGCTCTGGCTCTTACTCGTCCCCTCTCCTCTTTCACCCTCCTGCTTCTATGCCAGACTAGAGGAGGCCAGCCCACCGGAATACTGGCTGCGACGTCTACGCGGCCCTGCAGCAGCTATGGCACAGGCCCTGGATCAGCAAGCACCATCACAGACAAGCATCGAGGCTGAGGTTTGATTGATGGAGGCAGAGAGGCGAGAGGAGGTGAAAGGTGTTGTTTGAGAGGTGGGAGTTGGAGAAGCGGAGTATGGAGGAGAGGCAAGCGCAGGAACGAGCTCGCTTTGAGCTGGAACAGCGACGGCAAAGGGCACAGACGGAGCTGCTGGAGCTGGAGGTTGAGAAGGCTCGATTAGATCTCGCCCTTCATAAGGCCAAAGTCAAAAAGGAATTGGCCGAGCTAGGGACTTCTGAGTAGGCCTGTTTTTACGCAGTTCTTCCAATGTTCTCAATGCAGTTTAGCGGTCTTAGCGTTTAAAAAGATGCGCGATAAATATTTCAAACCATTTTCGAATATTTTTACCAGTGTAGTTTTGGTGATGTTTTGTTATTGGTTTTGTGTCGAAAATATTCACTTATTTGGTTAAACATGAAAAGCCATGGAAAATATAAGTACAACACGATTGTAACAAAGAATGTATGTGACAAACAAATGTATGCACTGTTCACCAATCCGCAGTGCCAGAAGCCAGAAAGTCCTTTCGGTTGAGGTTCTGGACCTAAAACTAAGCCCGTTTGAAGAAAGGAAGGAAGTTGGGCAAATGACAAATCTAGCCTGCTTTGACTGAACAGCCTCCATCTTGGGGCAGTCGGCAATGCGATGGCCGAGACCGCCGCAGTAGGAGCAGCCCATCTCCCCGCCCATCTCCAGCACCTTCTCGCTCTCCGACTCCAGACTCAGCAGGAACACCGGCACATCCTCAATTTCCCACTCCTTCCTTCCTCCGCCCTTTCTTCCCCTCCTTCACTCCTCTCACCTGGCGTGCCTCCAGAAGAAGGTGCTTGAGGTCCAGCAGAACGCTGATATCGGAGCTGCGGTTGATGAAGGTGGTCGCCACGCCTTTCTTCGTCGTCCCGCGACCCGTTCGCCCGATTCGGTGCACCTGCATCAGCAGCCAACTGTCATCAATTACGACATGCCGGAGGATATGGTTGAACGTAATTTTCGATGTCCTCGGGCATATCGTAGTTGATGACGTGCTTGATATCTGGAAGAGACTAGCGATGAAGGAGAGAGGGCTGGGAAAATGAGTGGGAGAGACCAGGGAAGTCGAGGCCCTTGGAGGCGACGTCGGTGGCCACGAGGACGTCCTTGCGCCCCGCTCTGAACTCACTCACAGCACTGCTCCGCTCCTCCTGATCCTTGCCGCCGTGGATTGCCACTGCCTCCACGCCTGCACTTTGAGCCTCTTTTTTAGTTCAGTTCATTACGGCATAGACAACCTTTCAGCAGAAGATACTCATGGATTTTATCCACATCGTCCTTCTTCTCCGCAAAGATCAGGACCTGAATGAATGGGAACCAAATTCCAATGAAGGCTTTCAGAAGAATTGTGAATAGCAACCGGAGGCGCAGTTTTCTGAAGGCAGGCTAGAATGCGCACAATCTTTTCTTCCAGTCGCACATATTCCACATCCTGCAAGCAGCAGTCGAAAAGTAATAAGGCCAATACATGTGGAAGTGAATTGAAGGGGGTGAGGCAAAAGTAGGCAGAGAGTAGAAAAGAATATGGACCTGTCGGACGTTGATGTTCGCAGCTCCGGCTCGGCCAACATTGACAACGACAGGCTGGACGAGTGCAGACTTGGCAAAGTTTTGAATTTTCTTCGGCATCGTGGCAGAGAAGAGAAGCGTTTGTCGCTGGTCCTACAGAGTTGATGCAGGGGATGTGCGTGATAAAGGGGAATGGAAGGAGGGGGAAACCTTGAAGTAGGAGAAGATGGTGCGGATGTCCTCCTCGAATCCCATGTCAATCATTCGGTCAGCCTCGTCCATGGTGAGGTAGCGACAGACGTCCAGACGAATCAGGCGTTGATGCACGGGATGTGCGTGATAAAGGGGAATGGAAGGAGGGGGAAACCTTGAAGTAGGAGAAGATGGTGCGGATGTCCTCCTCGAATCCCATGTCAATCATTCGGTCAGCCTCGTCCATGGTGAGGTAGCGACAGACGTCCAGACGAATCAGGCGTTGATGCACGGGATGTGCGTGATAAAGGGGAATGGAAGGAGGGGGAAACCTTGAAGTAGGAGAAGATGGTGCGGATGTCCTCCTCGAATCCCATGTCAATCATTCGGTCAGCCTCGTCCATGGTGAGGTAGCGACAGACGTCCAGACGAATCAGGCGTTGATGCACGGGATGTGCGTGATAAAGGGGAATGGAAGGAGGGGGAACCTTGAAGTAGGAGAAGATGGTGCGGATGTCCTCCTCGAATCCCATGTCAATCATTCGGTCAGCCTCGTCCATGGTGAGGTAGCGACAGACGTCCAGACGAATCAGGCGTTGATGCACGGGATGTGCGTGATAAAGGGGAATGGAAGGAGGGGGAAACCTTGAAGTAGGAGAAGATGGTGCGGATGTCCTCCTCGAATCCCATGTCAATCATTCGGTCAGCCTCGTCCATGGTGAGGTAGCGACAGACGTCCAGACGAATCAGGCGTTGATGCACGGGATGTGCGTGATAAAGGGGAATGGAAGGAGGGGGAAACCTTGAAGTAGGAGAAGATGGTGCGGATGTCCTCCTCGAATCCCATGTCAATCATTCGGTCAGCCTCGTCCATGGTGAGGTAGCGACAGACGTCCAGACGAATCAGGCGTTGATGCACGGGATGTGCGTGATAAAGGGGAATGGAAGGAGGGGGAAACCTTGAAGTAGGAGAAGATGGTGCGGATGTCCTCCTCGAATCCCATGTCAATCATTCGGTCAGCCTCGTCCATGGTGAGGTAGCGACAGACGTCCAGACGAATCAGGCGTTTCTCCAGCATGTCCATCAGTCGCCCCGGAGTGCCCACGATCATGTGACAGCCGCGTTTCAGCGCTTCCGACTGCAATATTTCCATCCACCGCATTACATCCTCTTTCAAATGTTCATATGGTTAGTAGAAAGTAAATTTGTAAATTAATTAAGTTAAAACAATTTGAAGCCACCTTTCCATTAAATTAACAGTCCTCTAATCAGTCCTGCAGGGAGCCAGAAGAGGTGCTAGAACCTGGTCCCGAATGGGCATGCCGCCGATGCAAAGAACAGATCGAAGAAGAGGCGCCCCACTGGCTGCCAACGCTTCTGCGAAGCCGTTGATGATGTCGATAATTTGCTTGGCCAGCTCCCGACTCGGACAAATGATTAGACCAAACGGACCTTCAGCCATTCCATTTCAACCCTCATTTGAAACTCTCTCAAGGAAAGCGGACCTTCTCCGTGCTGAAAGGGCATGCCGAGTTCCTGCTCCAGACAGAACATGATGAGTGGGAGGACAAAGACCAGCGTTTTCCCGGAGCCTGGAGTTGGCAGAAAGAAGTGGGGTAGGTAGAGGATGGGGAAGGGAAGGGAAGTGAGGAACCGGTGAAGGCGATGCCGATCATGTCCCGCCCAGAGAGGACCACGGGGAGGCCCTGCTTCTGAATTGCTGTCGGCTTCACGATCTCCATTGCCTTCAATTATTTTGCAATGCAGCCTTCTTTTTACGAATGACGTATATTTGAAATCTATGCAAATGTTCACTTTGAATTATTAAATTATTTTGATTCAGTAATAAATTTCTAGGTTTTTTGAAGTCATTCTGTACTTGTAATTATTAATTTGTCTTTGGCTGGAAAGTCCTGTGATGTGGCGAAAGATGCGCCAATTAAGCAAGGCCAGCTAACGGCAAGTCTGCCAAGAATGGGCGCAGGGAATTTGATCTCGGTGAAGGTGCGCAGTGGGGGTGGGATGTTGTCCCCTTCAGCCAAAATGCCCTCCTTCTTCCTGTACGCCTCGTTCCGCTCCTCGCTCCACGACTCAGTGTATCTACCAATCCCTTCTTGCAGCAACAGCAGGAGGTCAAAGAATGAACCTGGGAGGTCGCCAGGCGGTCCTGATGGCCTCCGTGTACTCGATGCCCTTGGCGATCTCGGTGGCCGCCATCAGAGCTGTCCGCCCCGCCACGGACTCTAGAATCTTCTCCTCCTCCTTCAGCTTCCGCTCCTCCTCCGTCTCCCGATTCCCCTCCGCCTCCCACGCCTTCTTCGCTGCAAAAATCCATTCTTCAGTCCCACCCACCCCCAACTGCATCCAACCCACCTTCCGCATGCTGGTCCAGCAGACTCAGCTGCTCGTCCGGCTCGTTGCCTTTCTTGGCCCCGGCCTCGCCGTCGCTGTCCTTCGCTGCCTGAGCGACCAAGACCTTGTTCAGCAGCCCACGGCGGGCCCTCTGCTCTCGGCGTTTCTGCCGCAGGCTGATGTAGCCTGCGCTTCCGTCACTCCCAGTTTCTGTCATCGATTCGGTCCTTTTTTCCCAGCTCAAGAGTTGGGGAAGCTTGAACCGTCCTCCTCTGCAGAGCCCTCCAAGGCGGCCTTGAACTCCTCGTCGATGTCGTCGTCTGATTCCTGCCGCATCTGCTCAATGCGACGCTGCAATTTGCAAGCTTTCGATGAAAATGAACGAGCTGGAAAGAGGTGCAGCACTTTCTTGCTTTTCCACGATTCCAGCACATCTTTCTCCTGGCCTTGATTGGAAGCAGAGGGCTCAGCAGAATCTTCCATTTCTATCCCGGTCAGTCAGTACTCGTATGAACTTCGAGAAAAGGCTATAGGCCTCCGTCCCTCTTTGCGCAGATTTTGCCGCCCATGTGAGAGTCCTAGCAAGCGCTCCTTCAAAGTCTGATGCAGAGTTTTATAATCTCGGCATCGGTTACCCTTTCTTTCTCAGCACGTTCTCTCGCAGCCCCGTAAGCCGATTAGCGTCTTAGCAATCGCTAAGCAGCCCGCTTTTGCCTCCCCGCCCTCCTTCCTACTTTCTCCGCGACAGTAATTTGCTTTAGCCCGCAGCAGTCGGCTTTAACCTCGTCCATCCCTTTGGCTTTTTCATGAGCCGGGATTCAGAGGGTGGCCTGGGCAGTTGAGGCAATGAATTTAGTGGAAGTAGAGCAGACAGATGGTGGGGAGCTGGGAGGTCAGAGGAGGGCCAGGAGGACAGAGAGGAGAGAGGCGGGATCGGGCAGTCCCACAAACGAAGTTTCCCAGAAAGGCGACCTGGCCTGGGCCTTGAGTGACTTTCTCTTTTGTCTCCTACTCTCCTAAAAAGCTCCATCCGCCAAAAACGCCCACTCACAAGGCCTCCCTCAAGGCCTCCATACTTTTTTCTCCTGCCAAGCGCCAGACTATGTGGAGCCTAAGGTCAGTTGCAGAGGCGGAAGTATGCCAGAAAGCGAGCGAGCGAATGGTCACAGGCCGCAGTTCTGGTTGGAGCCCCATCGCACCGGATTTGATGCCGACTCTGAACTGCTCACAGTTTGGACGCCTCTGGGTAAGGCTTTGAAGTCTCTGTCATTTGGGATTATGCGCTGCACTAGGATTGGCTTTGTGATTCAGTAGCCCTACGAGAGCGTTTGAATGTGAGGGTCTAAGCGGTTTCCTGCTCTAGTCAAGGAGCGCGATTACTTGGACACGCAAAAAAGAAATCCAGCGGGATATGTATTCAACTTATTTGCGTCGTTGGCAAAAATTTATAGGTGGTTTAGAGAGCATTTGTGAATCAGCTGATTCTTGCCTTGAGGCATAAGATATAGGCATAAGTAGGACAAAGCTGCAGGTTTTGGCGTATTTTTGGAGGATGCGACAATGTTTCATTGAGCTTCAGCGAAATGGCTGCCTGCGAGAAGGAATGGGAAAGAGAAAGGAAGGGTGAAATGGCTGGCGCATAGTGGAGGCGCTTTTGACTGCCGTTCATGGTTTGGCCCATCTTCTCGCTTCCCCCTTCCACCCTAGAGCCACACCAGTTCATCCCTGTCTCCTCCTATTTACCCAGTTCCTATTGCCTCAGCTGCAATGTTGCAATGCTAATCTGCTTCATTTCTCTGCCAGCTTCTCTCTGCTCATCGCCATTCAGTTTCCTTTTTCACTTTTCAATTGCCCTTTCCAGCCAATTCAGCGGATAGCTGGCCTTGGATCTATAGCAGGAAGGTTGATGGTAGGAGGTAGGAGGGTAGGAGAAGGAGTGAAGGAGTGTGAAGCGATCCGGAGATCGATGGCTGGTGCGCTGGAGGAGCTCGCGAGGACGGCGCGACATTTTTGATGAGCCCTCTCCGATTTCGCACCAGCCGCCCTCATCCTCTTTGCGCTCCTAATTCTCAAACTCCTTCGCCCCCTCTCCTTCTGCCTCTCTACCGGAGGGCGGAGGGGCCCAACAAATGCCCCCCACCCACCCCCCTTTGCCGCAATCATTCCGTGCATTCAACTGAATCACACAGGAGCTCCCCCCTAGAGTTCTCCTTTCCCCAACCAGGTCTAAGCAGGTCTGTGTGCCAGGGCGGAAGGGTGTCGGAAATGCGGCGCTCCGCGGAAGCGGCATTGAAGCAGTCGCTCCACTTCCAGTCCAGACCAGGCCAGGCCAGCTTCAGCTAACTCAATCCTCCCCAGCCCTCGTCGCCAGTCTTCCTCATTCCTCCTGGCCCTCAGCTCTCTGCCTGTGTCCCCCCCAGTTCGGGCGGCGGGGACTTAATGTCAATTTGAGCAGCAGGCTGGTGTTGCTGATTAGGATGGGAGGGTGTCGGCGGACAGTTTGGGGCCTCTTCCGTTCCGCCTTCCTGGGCTACTGGAAATCCAATTTCACCGCCTCCTTCTTCTCCTCCATCCGTCGCCCAGCCATCTACACCAGGCTGGCCTTAACGAGCCCTGCCTCACCTCCCCTCATCACCTCCTGCATCTAGAGGCCCTGAGGTGCTGCCAGCATTTGGCCCCCCTCCCTTCTCACGGGCGCACAAATTAGGCCGTGCTCCGCAAAAAAAGGCGAACCCTTCCCCCTTTCCTCTGCCCCTCCGCGTCAGTTCTGTCTCCTGCAGAGGAGCTGAGAAGTTAACTGGATTCTTGGAAAGCATCAGCTTCATTTAACCCTTCCTTCCATGATTGCCCACCACCAGCCTAGCCTGCTAGCCTCTGCTGAAGCCACAGCTGGCTCAATTAAAGCCGCCTCTCTAGGATGCCTTTTTTCTAGGGCATTTATTTAGCTTTTTTTGTTTGAGAATTTTCATTCGCTAACTTCTCTTTGGTTTGAGGACGCTAACTTCTCTTTGGTTTGGTTTCATACAATCTTAAATTATTTTCAGAAAATCAGCCAAGACCATTAGTAGAGCCATAATAGCCAGCATCTGGAAAAAACGTATCTGTTTGGCCAAGGGAGCGGAATGTAGGAGAGTCTGCATTTGCTGGGTGCCACCTGTCAAGGCGGCGTCAAAAGGAACAGCCCGCCCTTGGCTCCATCTTCGAGAGGCCTCCAAGTGTCTTCCTTCTCCTTCTGACGCCCCTTTACGCTGTCAAGAAGCTCAGGCAATCCACTCGCGCCCTCTAACCTGCACCCAAATTAGGCCTCCATGTCAGCGAGTGGTGAAGGAGCATGAATCGCTGGCGACGCAAAGAAACGCTGGCTCTACTCGTCAACTGCGGTTGCATTCCACTCCCATCCTCCTTTTTTGACGCTAAGATGCTTCTTCATTTTTTTTGCCATCACTGAGGGAGGCAATAAAATGAGGGTAATATTTGGTGCCTTTGATTTGCACGGAAGGGGCGCTAGCGCTGCTCTTTCCTGTCATTTGTGAAGGCCCCGGTTCCTGGGCGCCTCGCTCCATGCGCCAATCCCCATTCTAAGCACCCGCCGCCCCGCGCTTCCTCTCCTTTTCAACCCACACACACCCTCCACCTCTCAAACCTCCCTCTTCTCCCTTCCCTCCTCCCCTCACCTCCCCTCCTCTACCCTCACCACCCTTCCTAACCCCCCCCTCGCCGACCTGGCAAAAAACCCTCCCACCCATCCAAGGCAGGCCGGCTAAAGTCCGGCCAACCTGGCGTGTCTTCGCCGGCACTTAAAAGCGCAAAGCCACAGGCGGCCTAGCCCCCCTATCGCTTTTGCTCTCCCCTTCCTTCCCTCCACCCCCCTCCATCACCTCACCACCCTCCCCCTCTCTCTCCAGCCAACCCCCCACTCAGCCACAAATCGCCTCACTCTGCCGCTATTGGGGCCCCAGATCGCTGGCATGCCCTCCTGCCTCACGCAAGCTGCGGTGGGGAAGAAGAAGGCGGCAGGGGGCGGGGAGTCCTGCCAAATGCTCAGCCCCGAGCGTCTCGGTTCCATCTTCTGCCTGCCCTTTACTGTCCCCGCCTGACTGATGCACTCCCGCCCGCCTTCTGACACACGCCCGCCGCAGCCCTTCTCCAACCTCCTCGCCTCCAAACCAATTAATTCAAACGCTTCACCCCCTCACGCCTACCTACCACATGGCAACATTGCCCCTTTCTTTTTCACTTTTCAAACCAGCTCTGTGTCGCTGGCTTCATGAAAAGCCTGTGGATGACCAGTTGTCTGAGAACTAGAAGAAGAAGGGAGAAGGCTGGTTGCGGACTTGTGAATGGGAAAGAAGGAGGTAGCTAGATGGTGGTGCAGATGTGGAGAACGGGCAAGCATCCCATGCACGGGCAGGGCTGGACTTTGACGAGCCGCCTGTCCCAGCCAACATCAGTCGCTTCCGAGAGATCTCCACCTACAAACGGCCCAGCATCGTTTCTGGTACTATCTCTCCATCAAACCGGATAAATTATAAGTTTATTCGAAATTTTAAACTGTTAGCCAGCAAGGTTTTCATACATGCTCGCACCATGAAGATTGAAATTTTGCTTTCTATCCGATTGAATGAAGATTGAAATTTTGCAGTTTTTTTCTTTCTGCCCGATTTTTGGCACCACTCCAATTTGACAGGCATGGGTCCGGCTCTGCAGCTAATGCGATGGCTGGGTCTAGCCCCTATCGCTTTTGTGGAGACGACGGGTGGAGCCATGCAGTTCCACCTGCGAAGGCCCATCGTTCTCAGTTCTGCCCAATCTCTCTCTTATTGCCAGCAAGGGAAAGAAAAGAGTGCCCTTAGTTCTCTACACCCTGGGATTCTTGGACGTTCTCGTTTCGGGTAGTCTCTTCGGCTTCAACATGTTCGTCGTGTACCTCAACCGCCAGTTCTTCGGCACCCTACACCCCGACACCATGACCTCCATACTCACCGGTCCCCACAGCCGCCCTTTCCTGTTCCTCTTTCAAATGCCCCATCATTCTGGAGGCCTGAAGCCGTGTCAGACGACGATCAACCTGGTCCTTTTCATGGTCTGCGCTGGGAAGCACCGCCGCCTTCTGCAAATGCTGGAGGCTCTCAATAAGGTAGTAATTGATTAAGGGGAGGCAGGAGGGGTAGGGAAACGGAGTGGGGGCTTGCAGCATTTCCAGGATCGCTTTGCGGCAGCCCCTCCGTGGCGTCAGATGACGCGCTATCTGGTCTTCGGCTTCGTGGCCATCTGCGGCGCTTCCCTTGCCGTCCGGGTCGTTCAGTACGTCCTCTCCGGTTTACCCCTTTCCTACATCTTCTTCTAAATATCCATCGAGCCCTATTCTTTCTTAGCCAGCCGACCGGGGGAGAATCTGTTCGTGGACTTCTCCGTGGTGGTCGTTCCAATCCTGGCCGCCTGGCAGCTGCTGCCCCTCTTCTACTTTGTTCTCTGCTCAAGGTTCTCCTTAGGCTGCTACGGCATCGGCGGAGATAGAAGGGATTGAGAATATTGCGCTACTTCTTCCGCGTCCTTCGCAAAGCCCTGGAGGGCGATCCAAAGCTGGAGCGTCGCCCACTTGACTTCTATTTTCGGTTTTCTTCCTCTTTTCCTATGATTATTATTCCCATTTAATCAATCTGGCGAAATTCTCTTAATTCTCTTAATTCTTAATCTGGCCAATTCTTAATTCTGAAATTAATTAGTTCAAAAACTGCAAAAGCGAGGGAAGTCAACGAAACACAAAAATATTAAATTGGCAGTAATTTCGTGGAGCTGACGAATACGTGCAATGCGATGCGGGATTTCTTCGACACTTTCATCCTGTTCACGTTGGCGATGTCGGTGACGATCCTCTGTCTCACCATCTACTTCGTCATCAACGCCAAGGAGGTGATGAGAAGGGTGAGTTTGATGAGAGTGTGATGGGAGAAAAGGTTTGGAGGTCTTTCACATTCCGGACGCGGAGATGTCACACGGGATGCAAATAAGCATCATCTTCATGCCCATCTGGGCCGGTCTCCAGATCCTCACCGCCATCATCTGCATCATCGCCATCCTGGTCACCGGCATTCGCGTCAATGAAGAGGTTCTGCAGACATTTCAGCCCACCTTCAAGCATCCCCCTTCTTTCGCAGTGTCGAGCAGTGCTCCCCGTTGTCCTCTCCCTCATGCCAGAGGACGACAAGGGTCGCTTTCTGGTTACACTTTCCTTGCCATTTCATTCTAAGTCTGCTAGTCCCTATTTCAATATCCTATTGGATGCGGCTAGTGAATAAAGATGAGGGTGGATTTGCAGCTGGTAAGCTTTACGCAGAAAGTGCAAACGCAGCACAATTGGGGCCTTTCCGTGTGGAAAGCATTCCCTGTGGAGCGAGGATTGACATTCACCGTCGCTCTTTTTCTCTTCTTTCTAAGAAATTTACAAATTTGGCCACTGCAGCTAATCAGTGCCATAGCAACTTACGCTATTATCCTCCTCAAGCTTCAGCAAGGAAAAGCAAACTGCGTCATCGACTATGCTGAAAGTTAGACTATTCGTTAATGTTTGAAGCCCTGTCTATCTGCATGCCAATCAGTGAAGTTTTTTAATCTATTACAAAAAGGGTAATATTCAATACCCAACAATGCGCTTTTCCAAAACGTTTTGGAACTCAATTTTGTTATCGACTCTTTCTAGGTCATTTCTCAATTTGTTTTAGCCGTATTTTTCTTAAAACAGGCAATGTATCAGAGTTGTTAAAATCAGCAGACTTTTTAAACTCAACTTCAGTAAAAACTTGTTAGCATTTAAATGATGGCCAGATTGTTCAGCCCCTTTTTACTTGCTTATAATACCAATGTTTTCTTTCATTTAAACAAAGGGCATCAAATTGATTTATTGAAAAGATTGCTTGCTTACCTCCTTTTTACCACGCTGGTTTTACCTTCTTTGCTTTTGATCTCTTCAATATGCTAAATTTTCAGTGCATCGGTATTTCGATGGGATTCAGAATGCGTCATTGCCGGTGATTTGATTTTGCCAAATAATAAATATTTATTGCTTGTGATACTTCATTCAGAGTTTATTGATTTCCAAGTCGCTCAAAAAAGAGGCGTAATCCTGCACCGTCGGTGGATTGCAGTAGTGTCGCAAGTGTTTGGCTCTGGGTCACTCAAAAGTCTGCGCGATTGAATTTTCTTCCCTTTAGAGCTAAAACATAGCGTATTTTCAATAATTTGACAAAACTTTGAGTCAGAATTGTGACAACGTACTGCTCAAATTTTTGTGTCTAAATTTTTCAGCATAGATTTGAATTTTCACCTAAACAAAACATGACAAATATCTCATAAAGGACTGTCACACATCTGGAATAAAAGTGCCACCATATGTTTCGCCAGATGTTTGAATAAATGAAAAACTGAAGCAGCAAAAAGTTAAGCAGGATGATCCTCCTCAGTGTCCGTCTCTTCCAGCGCCAGAGAACGCAGAGCTCGCCCATGCGCCACCCAAAAAGCCAGCATTACACAGACAAACAGACTCGTCGTGTACACCATCCCCGCTATCGCCAGCCTGCAACAGGGCTTTTTTTTTACGCAGAGAGCGAATAAAATTTACCCGTTCAGATCTTTCAATGTCCTTCCTACAAATCCATCATTTTCAAAAAACGCCATCCTTGTGGAATTAGAATAAATAAACGGTCATAGTAGTAATTGTGCTCGATAATAGTTTGGGAGACGTTGTTGCCGCAAATGCAAGTTTCTTTCGTAAATAGTGCAGAAACATCATCTATTGTTGAATTGGTAGCAGCAGAGAACGGAAAAAGCAGCAGCAAGAACATAAAAAACATTTTTATGTATCTTTCTCGTTTAAAATTCAGTTAACGAAGGTGACACTAAAGGAAGGACTGCATTCCCTGAGGATTTCATTACCTTGACTGCCAAAGGCTGTTGATCTTGCCTCAACTTTCTTTTAACCTTCTTTTTTTACGATATATTTTGTGGTTACTTCAGAGGTGTGGTAGTGTGGCAGCAAAAAATTAGGCCTAAAAATTGAGGCCCCTCTTTATCCAAAAGTCAGCTATGCTCCGAGAAATCGAAGATTAAAAAACGGAATATCTAAAAAAAACATGAAAAAATCACGACAAATCACGAAAAAATCATTTTTAAAATATTTTTGTGGTAGTCTAGTTCTTGGTTTTTGTGTGTATGTAAAAGATTATGTAAAATGTCTTATGCAATAAATTGCATGATTGTATTCTGTAAAATTTCATTGATGCAAATTAGACGGTTCCAATTTATATTTATGTTTAATTTGACAAAATATTTAGTTAAGTTCACAGTCCTCGAGACACTCGCGGAGGAGATATCCCCATTTGCTTGCGCTTGCCTTAACGAAACAGTGAAGCTGGCCACTTCTAACACTTGCGCAATGGTTGCCTGCATAGTTCTGCGATATTGACGAGCGCACAAGGACAAAGTTTATTAAAATAAGCAAAACTCTAGTAAATAAAATAACCCTTTATTTATTACAAATCTACCAACTCCTAATAAAGAAACCCTTAAGAAAATTATCTTCCAAAAATTAACCGAGTTCAGAAAACTTCACGCCGATGTGGGCTTCAAATGTTCGCAGCGCTCCTATGGCCCACTTTTGGTAGGCGTTCTTAAACTTGGCCAGAAACTCCAGACCCTCTTTCCAGTTTGCGCACTCTGCAGTTGTGTCGGAAACAAATATAATCGCTTAAAAAAGCAGCTTTCCAAAACAACCGTATCCAGCCGCCTCCTTGCTGATGCCGGCATCAAGGGCTTGCCTGGTGCTTCGCTTGGGGTCCTCGCAGCCTTTGCCGAATTTCACTGCACATTTCCGCTTCGCATCCACGCAGCGATCGATCGGCATGCCTGTGTCATTTCACACTGCTTAAATAAGCTAATTACATAAAAGCGAAGGTGGAAAAGGATGAAAATAAAATCAATCTTGCATTATGTCCTTGACCGCTCCACCCAATTTCATACCCGTGCTTCGGGAAAAAAAGCAACAAACTTGCACTGAGGCCCTTTTTGCCGGTGAAGATGCTGAGGAGGTGGAAGAAGTTTGGCGGCCCGCACTGCCCGTCGCTCCCCTCCATCCAGCAGCAGCCGTTGAACCGGAACCCGCCCGAGGTTAGCGCCAAGCCTTTGTCCTATTCCCCAGCATCGGGGTAGTGGAAAGGGGGCAGGCTGGAGGCAAATAAATGCTCCCACTGGACAGACGCGGCGGTTGCAGGTGCGCTTCTCAGTGTGGAAGCACTTGTCGGAGCCGACGCAGCGTCGCTTTCGCTCCACCAGACCGCAGCCTCCACAGCTCTCCGAGCACCATGACCAGGCCCCCCAGTTCTCACAGCGGCAACCCGACTGACTGTGTATAGACGGACCCCCGCCAGAGGCACTGCCTTCAATTTTCCCACCTCTTCCCTTTTCCCTTCCCCTTTCCCACATCCCACCATTTACTGCCTTACCGCCTCCTGGTGTCGGACGTTTAAAGTCTGTCCAGTATTTCACGCGAAAGCCGGATTTTTGGATGCCCTTAACGTTCCGCATCATAATCACCTGATGGCAGGGACTAGATTAAAGTGAGCAGAAGGTTTGAGTGAGCAGAAGCGGAAGAAGCCATTTGATGGGACTCCGAGTTCTGTGTCCGCTGTAAAGGATTGCGGTCGCAGCAGAAGCGGGCTCCGGTGCTCTGGAAGTTGGCGCTGGCCTTGACCTCCATGTAGTTCTCGTCGCACGTCGTCTTGCAGCCCAGCTCAAAGGCCCCCACCACCTCGTAGAAGATCTTGTAGCCCGGCTCCGTCTTCAGCACCCATACGCACTCCGAGTTCCCCGGGAACCGCTGCAGACACCCTGATTGGTGAAGTAGGTGAGTGGGAGAGTACGCTAGGATAGTTGGGTGTGGAGAGGTAGAGTGGTTGAGAGTTGGCGAGGAGTTCTCCGGCCCCGGGGCAGTTGGTGGAAGGCTCTGGGACGTCGCACTTGGGGCCACCGAAGCCTGTGGGGCAGACACAACGTTTGCAGTCGTTTGGGTGCGGATAGCCCCCGTGCTCACAGGTATTGCCCCCACTGCAGCTGTCCTCGCAGTACACCGTGTTCACCTACACATTGCCTACACCTATACTGTCTGTGGAGCCATAGGGAAGTGGTATAGAAGGAAAGAGGTTTACTTGTAGGAAGTCCACGAAAGAGGGTCCCTGGCGCTGGCCCATGGTGGTCTGGAAGATTTCCTTGCCCCGTCTTGCTAGGATGGTGGGGTAGTTTCGATTCTTGGTGAAGCCGTACGGGCCGTAGTGCATCAAGCTGCTGAAAGGCGACTCCCCCTCTGCGATAGTTAATTTTTTTTTTATTTATTTATTTTTATTTTTACTTTTATTTTTCTTTCTTTTAGAAATTTTTTCTTTTTTTTTTTTTTTTGGGGTGGTGGCCTAGGTGA
The DNA here is from genome assembly GCA_030248095.1 of Ptycholaimellus sp. GST1_10. Taxonomy (NCBI): domain Eukaryota; kingdom Metazoa; phylum Nematoda; class Chromadorea; order Chromadorida; family Chromadoridae; genus Ptycholaimellus; species Ptycholaimellus sp. GST1_10. The sequence goes on along the minus strand of JASANA010003334.1, from coordinate 8,507 downwards.
AAAGTAGGAGCGAACCCGTAGTCATAGCCGATAGCGGCTGCCTTTCTGTCCACGTGGTCGCTGGCGGCCTTGGCGAAGTTGGACTGGTAAGGGGAGACGACATTGGCCATGTTGATGGAGACCGCGTAGTCCCGGTCCCTCTGCGATAGTTAAAGGTGAAGAGTAGGAGCAAACCCGTAGTCATAGCCGATGGCGGCTGCCTTTCTGTCCACGTGGTCGCTGGCGGCCTTGGCGAAGTTGGACTGGTAAGGGGAGACGACATTGGCCATGTTGATGGAGACCGCGTAGTCCCGGTCCCTCTGCGATTGTGTCAAGATGAAGAGTAGGAGCGAACCCGTAGTCATAGCCGATGGCGGCTGCCTTTCTGTCCACGTGGTCGCTGGCGGCCTTGGCGAAGTTGGACTGGTAAGGGGAGACGACATTGGCCATGTTGATGGAGACCGCGTAGTCCCGGTCCCTCTGCGATTGTGTCAAGATGAAGAGTAGGAGCGAACCCGTAGTCATAGCCGATGGCGGCTGCCTTTCTGTCCACGTGGTCGCTGGCGGCCTTGGCGAAGTTGGACTGGTAAGGGGAGACGACATTGGCCATGTTGATGGAGACCGCGTAGTCCCGGTCCCTCTGCGATTGTGTCAAGATGAAGAGTAGGAGCGAACCCGTAGTCATAGCCGATGGCGGCTGCCTTTCTGTCCACGTGGTCGCTGGCGGCCTTGGCGAAGTTGGACTGGTAAGGGGAGACGACATTGGCCATGTTGATGGAGACCGCGTAGTCCCGGTCCCTCTGCGATTGTGTCAAGATGAAGAGTAGGAGCGAACCCGTAGTCATAGCCGATGGCGGCTGCCTTTCTGTCCACGTGGTCGCTGGCGGCCTTGGCGAAGTTGGACTGGTAAGGGGAGACGACATTGGCCATGTTGATGGAGACCGCGTAGTCCCGGTCCCTCTGCGATTGTGTCAAGATGAAGAGTAGGAGCAAACCCGTAGTCATAGCCGATGGCGGCTGCCTTTCTGTCCACGTGGTCGCTGGCGGCCTTGGCGAAGTTGGACTGGTAAGGGGAGACGGCATTGGCCATGTTGATGGAGACCGCGTAGTCCCGGTCCCTCTGCGATTGTGTCAAGATGAAGAGTAGGAGCGAACCCGTAGTCATAGCCGATGGCGGCTGCCTTTCTGTCCACGTGGTCGCTGGCGGCCTTGGCGAAGTTGGACTGGTAAGGGGAGACGACATTGGCCATGTTGATGGAGACCGCGTAGTCCCGGTCCCTCTGCGATTGTGTCAAGATGAAGAGTAGGAGCGAACCCGTAGTCATAGCCGATGGCGGCTGCCTTTCTGTCCACGTGGTCGCTGGCGGCCTTGGCGAAGTTGGACTGGTAAGGGGAGACGACATTGGCCATGTTGATGGAGACCGCGTAGTCCCGGTCCCTCTGCGATTGTGTCAAGATGAAGAGTAGGAGCGAACCCGTAGTCATAGCCGATGGCGGCTGCCTTTCTGTCCACGTGGTCGCTGGCGGCCTTGGCGAAGTTGGACTGGTAAGGGGAGACGACATTGGCCATGTTGATGGAGACCGCGTAGTCCCGGTCCCTCTGCGATTGTGTCAAGATGAAGAGTAGGAGCGAACCCGTAGTCATAGCCGATGGCGGCTGCCTTTCTGTCCACGTGGTCGCTGGCGGCCTTGGCGAAGTTGGACTGGTAAGGGGAGACGACATTGGCCATGTTGATGGAGACCGCGTAGTCCCGGTCCCTCTGCGATTGTGTCAAGATGAAGAGTAGGAGCGAACCCGTAGTCATAGCCGATGGCGGCTGCCTTTCTGTCCACGTGGTCGCTGGCGGCCTTGGCGAAGTTGGACTGGTAAGGGGAGACGACATTGGCCATGTTGATGGAGACCGCGTAGTCCCGGTCCCTCTGCGATTGTGTCAAGATGAAGAGTAGGAGCGAACCCGTAGTCATAGCCGATGGCGGCTGCCTTTCTGTCCACGTGGTTGCTGGCGGCCTTGGCGAAGTTGGACTGGTACGGGGAGACGACATTGGCCATGTTGATGGAGACCGCGTAGTCCCGGTCCCTCTGCGATTGTGTCAAGATGAAGAGTAGGAGCGAACCCGTAGTCATAGCCGATGGCGGCTGCCTTTCTGTCCACGTGGTCGCTGGCGGCCTTGGCGAAGTTGGACTGGTAAGGGGAGACGACATTGGCCATGTTGATGGAGACCGCGTAGTCCCGGTCCCTCTGCGATTGTGTCAAGATGAAGAGTAGGAGCGAACCCGTAGTCATAGCCGATGGCGGCTGCCTTTCTGTCCACGTGGTCGCTGGCGGCCTTGGCGAAGTTGGACTGGTAAGGGGAGACGACATTGGCCATGTTGATGGAGACCGCGTAGTCCCGGTCCCTCTGCGATTGTGTCAAGATGAAGAGTAGGAGCGAACCCGTAGTCATAGCCGATGGCGGCTGCCTTTCTGTCCACGTGGTCGCTGGCGGCCTTGGCGAAGTTGGACTGGTAAGGGGAGACGACATTGGCCATGTTGATGGAGACCGCGTAGTCCCGATCCGGCCGCGATTGCTCGTGGAAGAGCCTGTAGTGGTCAAGCTCACTCAGTTACGTCACCAACAGTTGCAGGATAACCCTAGGGCATGGCCGATTTCGTGGGAGATGATGCCCGGGTAGTTGCAGCCAGGGGTTTGAATGCTCACCTGCAGATGGAGTGAGTGAAAGGCTGGGAGTCGAGATTAGTGAGCAAGAAGAGTACCTTCTGTGTGCCACCAACCATGCCGAGCATGGAATTGCAGCCCTTGCCGTTCATAAACTCTATACGATTGGTGTTTGGTCCGTTTTCCTTAAACAAGGCTTTGACTTCTGATGGAGGCGAGGATGTGGGGCTGAAACTTGGAAGCGAATGCATGTATTTTCTTCCCATAGCTTGATGGCATTTCTGATGAGGGCCTGGGTGCTGGTCGGAAGGTTTGAGTGAAAATGGTATGAGATACGCTCGCCTTTTGGCCACTGTGAATATTTTCCCGTGCCCACCTGGCACAGTTGCATTGCAAATTGTCAGATCCCTGAACTGTTTTTGCAATTTTATATTTAAAAAGATTAAGCTTATATTTAGCTGATATTTAAGACCTTGTAGTTGATAGAAGTACGAATTCTACTAAGGGGGCGAACATAAATTTTCTGATCCCCTTGTGCAATGCAAATTCAGAATCTTCATACAATTATGTTTTACTCCACCAAATTTGGGCGAAAAAATTTACGGATATTGACTCGCTACAGCTCAAAACGTGAAAGGACGTCGAAAATTTACCACAATTGGAGTTTCAGCGAGTCTAAGTTACAAAACTGTCCATTTTGCCCGCCTTTTTCGTATTTCTGTCTATCGATCGAATTCTTAGAGTCTGGGAAATGCCTCTAAAGGCCCCTAAAAAATTGTCTTTTTGGGATAGCCTCATTCAAAAACGCTTACTATCCTCAATAAATGCTCAAGAACCTTGCGCTTTGTCCTCCGACCGCCTTTGGCTGAGCGCAACTCTTCCAGCAAATACTCCGCTTGAGCAGTAGTGACTGTGATGTCCCCTGCAGCAGGAAGGTTCGGCTGAGCTGGCAATGGCAAAGTTAGCAGAGACCTCACCAAAGAGAACCTCCTTGGGGTCGTTGAGATCATTCTCCGAGATGGAGTCCACAGCCTTCGGGTTTCGCTTGGCCTTCAGGATGGCACTGTTGTCCACCGGGCCAAGCACGGCGTCCGCCAGCTGCGCATCTCCCATCGCCGCCTTACTCAACTCCTCCTGCAAACCGCCCCCAAGGCCTGAGCTGGGAAGAGTGAAGACCCAGCCCAGCAAAGATCGGAGGAGACGCCTCACCTGAACATAGTCGATGAGTTCCTGGGGGGCGTCGTCGGCGCGGAGCTCTGTCCAGTTGCGCGGGGCCCTGGTTTCAGCCTCGGGCGCTGGCGTTGTTTCTGCAGATGGCGCCAAATCTAGGGGTCTAGAGGAGGAGTAGGAAAAAGGGATTGACGAGCAGGGGCACGACTCACGACCCGGTAGGACCAGTTGGAGCTGAGAATTGACCTGGGACTGCAAACTGGGGCTGTGGCTGAGGATGAGCGGGAGGAGGATGTGGGACCTGCGATAGCGGGAAGTTCCAGAGCGGCGGCCTTCTGTAGCGGGGCTGAGGATGCAGAGAACGAAAAGCAGGGAGCAAAGGAGACGATGAGACGTATGCATGTGCACAGGCAATTGTTTGATTTTTTTCTGCTGGCTGCAACTTCTGGCTGGAAGCATTCTGCGGTTTCTGTACCAGGAACGCGGACCAAAATGAGCTTTTAGGGTAGTGGGTGGGTAAACTGATTAAAGCAATGTGTAAATGGGCCTTGGCCGCCCGCCACTCTGATCTCCTCCGAGCTCCTCCGGTCTCCGTGCCCATTGCCTCTGGCCTCCGGAGCTCTGACTACCCTGCCCTCCGCGGCAGTGCAGAAACCTAGCTTTTCCTAAGGTTAAGAGCTTCGGTAGCGTTTTATAGACGCTGAGATGCCGTGCATTTATTTCATCAGGATCGTTTACAAGCCCAGCTCACCTGCTTATTTCCAGTCAGCTGACGGTGGCTTCCATTCATTTATTTGGATCTATTTTGAGAATGTCGCCCATGCCAAAAAAGAGATGACCGAAAATTGGTTACTTCTAAGTTAAAATTTTGACGATTTCGTGATCGTAACACATTTTGTTTTATGCTGAAACATTTACCCAAGTACACATTACTGGTCGGTTTTCGACTTCAATATGGGTATGTCTTTTCCGGAAAGAACATAAAGAAAGGAGACCAGACTTAACTCGCAGTCAAATTGTCTATAATGATCAAAAAGGTGGCTGCAGGAGTAATACTGACTTTTCTCCCGCAACATCATCACATCTGGCTGTTCAGCAAGCCAGGCGAGAATAATAGTGTGACGCAAGTGAGTGATAAGCAGCGTAACATGTCCATTAGACGCAGCCCAGCTGACATTGACAGCTCTGCGGCCAACATCCAACCTGATCCACTGCGCACCCATCCCCCCACACCTCATCCACCACCCCCATACCGGTCTACCGCCTTCAGCCCCCCTTCTGCGGGGTCCTCTCTAGCCGCAGATCACCGCCCTGACAGCTCTCCGAACATTCACGCCCCTCTGCCTTGCTTCTACGGCCTGACAAAATGCGGGAGGTTCTGATTTGCGGCCTCATTCTTGGCCTGCTCTGCCCCAGCGCAGCCGTGCCTATCGACAACGGCGTCATTGGTTGCAAGTGTTGAGTGGGAGGAAAGGGGGTCATTTTGGAGGGCTTTGAAGGCTCGGCGGAGATTGATTGCGCCGCCAGCAGCCTCGGAGTCACCTTCAACACCCGCAACCAGTTCGAGGGCCATCTATTCGTCAAGGGCAGGTGACTCTGGCCTGAGACTGTTCTGGGCGAGTTGAAAGCGAGAGGGGCTGAAGATTCGGGGAGGAGGAGTGCCATAGGCGATTTGATGGAGCCCGCGCTGTGGCCAGCCTGGACCTGGCCTTCGACAGCTGTGGAGTGCGGCGACAGCGCTCTGTTTTTTCTTTCACCTTTCAATGCCTCCATTTGCTGACAAAGCTCATAATTGGAGGCCAATCCACGGGGAGTTTTCGTGTCGGTGACGCTTATGCTGAGCTTCCATCCGCTCTTTCTCACCAAAATCGACCGGTAGGACAGCCACTGAGCTTGTAGAGAAGCTGAATGAAGGATGATTGAGAGCTGTGCGCATAGAATGCTTCTACATGGAGGCGGCAAAGACAGTGGACTCCGCTCTGGGAGTGTCCATGATCACCACGGACGCTTTCACTGCCAACGTCCCCATGCCTGTACCCACTCTTCACACCCTCTATGAGGAAGAACACTCACATTGCCTCCTTGCAAGGTTTGCCGTTACGAAGTACGCCGCGCCACCCCAGATGGACCAATGCAATGCCTTTTTCCCAACGCTTTCGATGAACATGAGCCTGATTGTGTGCAGAGTGACGATAGCGGAGGTAGGAGAGCCGGTGGTGCACAAATGGATCTGCGACACAGAGACGGAGAACACCTTCTGCATGCTCGTCCACTCCTGCTTTGTTTCCCGCCCACTTTTCTCACCCATTCAACCACCTTTTCCACGGAATATTTCAAGGTCGGCAGCGGCAGCGGGGAACGCATCCAGATACTGGACGAGAGTGGGTGAGTGTGGAGGAGGGTGCAACTTTTCTGCGGACGGCGATGAGGGATTGAGGTGCGCACGGGACAAGTTCGTGCTGGGGAACCTGGAGTACCCGGCGGATTTGATGGCGCAGCGGGAGGTTCACGTCTTCAAGTTCGCCGACGACACCGACGTCTTCTTCGACTGCCAGGTCCGCATCTCCGTCAAGGAACCTGACGTCCCCTGCGCTGATGAGGTCCGATTTTTGTGTCTGCAATCCTCCCTTTTTTGCTGTGTAAGATAGGCAGCGTTCAGAGACCAGTGTGCGAGGAGCCAGTTCGAGGCAAGCGCTCTGCAGAAACGCCTTGTACTGAGGCTACCTGCCTGGATGTGGATGTCAGCTATCAGGCTGTCGACTTTGTCCTGCTCCAAAACTCAAGTTCCTCAGATTCTTTGTGAGAATTTGAGAAGGAATTGGGAATGCTATGCTAGGCCTGAGTTACCTGGAGCAGCGGGAGAAATTGAAGCGTGACCAGGCAACCTATGGCTGGACTGGCCAGATCAATGAAGCGTTGGCTGATCTTTTCCAGGTTCAGTCAGGCTTTTCAGTCTTTTCCAGTCTTTCTTCAATTGCACCATCAGAAATTATCCGAAAAAAATAAAATCGATGCGTGCTATTGAGGTGGAGGTAGGAGAGGATGTCTGCCTGAACTGGGGCCACTTCGCGGCAGGTATTGCTTTTCTGAGTTCCTGGGTTTCAGCAAAGACTTGTTTGCAAAACAAGTGCTGGGTGGACTGGTGACACTATGCCTCATCCTGTCCTGCGGAATCGGCGTTGCTTTGTGGCGAAGCAAGCAGAACAAGGCCAACCCCGTCATTCTATTCCATCCGCAGCCACTTCCAATGCTGCCTTCTAGAAAGCCTCTACCAGCCCTTCCCTATTTCCAGCACTATTAAATCAGGGAGTTATCGGCCTTAAGTGCAATCATTTCAGAAGCTTTACACGCGTTTAAGTCAATTTACTGTTATTATAATAATTTATTTCATCATATTTATATGTAATTTGTGATCAATTTACGCTGCTTTTGTAATTTTTCACGCGTGTCTTCCATCGTGGGGAGTTTTTGAAAAGTGTTTCGTCACCACTGCCAATTCCTGTTCCAGTCTGTCTTTTTGGCCTTTTCAAGGGCTCTACATTGCCTGTCCTGTTTCATGCATACAGACAGGGTGAGAAGGAGTAAAGAGAACGAAGGGGAAGGGAACAAATAGGTGATGGCTATCATATGCTGGCCTTTGGTGTTGTTCTGGTCGCTAGCTCTGGCCCTACCACCACCACCCAGCTTCTGGAATACAAGCCGACGATTGGACAATCGAGTCATTCTGCTCCCACCGACGGCGCCTCCCTCAACTACCACTCCGATACCCTACTACCCTATCGAGGCAGAAGAAACTTTGCAAGAGCTGGAGGCCAAGTGGCTCGAATATTTCGCCATCTAGTCCTGCTTCGGACAGCAAACAGATAATGGGACACTGGGGTCATCGGGTTATCTGCTTCTGTTATCTTTACCGCCCTAAAGCATAATTCTTTAGCCCCTTTACCCATCTGGGCCGAGAAGATCTGTATAAATTTTAGTTTGTGATAAGTATTGAGCATAAATTATGACCACAAGTTGGTCTTTGTTATGGAATTTTTCAACGCGTTCATATGATCAGCTCAAAACAAATAGAACTATGAAAATTCAAAAACATTTTTCCGTAGCAGGAATCGCATACGGGAATGAAGCACCAATAGATCAAACGCCAAAGTCCTCTAAAGGTCACTCCAGCAGCAAGTCCAATTGGTAGAGTATGTGAGTTTTGGAGCTGAAGAAGCCGCCTTCGTTGGCGAATCGCAGAAACAGCGTCCCATCCTCCGGGGCCCGGAAGACGCCGGCCTCCGGGAGCATGGTGGGGGTGAAGTAGGGGATCTGGGGCCAGAGCATCTGGAGGCGCCCCTCCTCCGGCTGCTTGGCCTCCTCCTCCTCCTGTCCGGGGAGGAAGAAGAGGCCGAAGCTGTGCCAGGTGCGGGCGGTGTAGAGCCAGCGGGCGGCGGCGCCAGCGCGCAGGAAGAGGCGAGGCCAGGCCACGGCGCCGCGGCGGATGTGGAGCGGCTCCAGCTTCTCAGTCTCCAGCTCAAGGGGGAAGCCGAAGTGCTGGTGCCCCGATGGGCCCGGGTTCACGCGGAAGACGTCTGACAGTACAATTGGTTCGGGAAAAACTTTTGGAAGATTTAGCGAAGGGTTTAATCTCATAGCTCCTTGTCGCAGATTCACAAACAAATGCTTAGAAAAACTACTTCATGCATTTCAGCAATAAC
>JASANA010003331.1:0-11264 GCA_030248095.1 Ptycholaimellus sp. GST1_10 | reverse complement strand
GGAATGATTTAGTTTTCCAGATGAAACAGGGAAACATAGACAGTGTTTGATAGCGTACTGGCACCCTTGCTAGTGTTTGAGACATTGTAAACGGCAAAACTGGGCTATAACTAGGTGAATGGACCGGCCCTGTCATTCCCGTTTCAAATAAATGGAAATTACACAGGAAACGGTTGTACAAAGACTTAGTTTTCTATGGTCGTTTGTTGGTTGCCGTATTTGGTTGTGAATAGTTTTGGCGAATGCTTTAGCGAAAATGAGCCTTGGATGTTTTACTGGTGCAATTATAATGCAAAGCATGATAAAATATTTCGAATCAAGCAATATATTGAACATGATTGAGCAGTTAGCAAGGTTGTATCAAAGCAAAACTACTATAGCATCAAATTGCGCGCAAGAATTCTTGATATGGGCCGTCTACTCCAGCTGAATGCCACTGCAGCAGATTGAGGGCAAAGCTAGGGCCACCTATAGACTAAAAGAAGGAAGTGAGGAAAGGTGATGTGCGGGCTTCGAACAGGGAATGGGCTTCGACTAGTTCTGATAGGGTCGAGGGGTTGGCGCTGGAAGTGGAGCAACAGCTTCGCCGCCATAGCCATCCTCTGCCTCTTCCGCCAGCTGCCCCTCCCACCACCAGCCCGTGGAGCTCCAGGCCAGCTTCTCTGCCTTAGCCTCTTCCAGCTGCACGGCCTCCGAGGCCTTCAGAGCAGCCAGGGAGTGCCAGGCCAGGAATCCGTCGCTGGCCGGGCCCCAGCGCCGGCACTGCGGGGCCACGGACGGAGCGCAGGGCCCCTCGTCCAGCCAGGCAGCCTTGCCTGCAGACCAGAGTGTCACCTGAGCACTAATGGCATGGGGACGGGCTGTCCAAGGAAGGAACCGTCGCAGGACGGAGTGCCGCAGACGGCGGCGCAGCGAGTCTTCATGTACTCCGGGTTGCGAGGGATGGCGGAGCCAAGGAGCCCAGCCCAGCACTGGCTCTGACACTGGCTGAGTTGGAGGAGTGCAGAAAGAGGGGGCCATAAATTTTACTAATCCTCTATTTTGGTCAGAAATACAGAAATACTGGTCAGGATGCTCAGCGAGGCAGTGACGCCTATCAATTGCTGGTCTAGAGGCAGTGTTTCGTGGCCTGTATTTATGCATTTTTGACCAAAATAGGGGACTTTAAAATATATGGTTGTTTGATGTTGTAAGTTTGGCAGATTTGGATTGTATTCTGTTTTTCAAAGGTGGGATTATGTTTGTCACTTTATTTTGCGATTTTCTCAAATTATTAGGTTGTTTTAAAGCTAAATATTAATCTGCGCATAGCAAAATATTAATAAATCAAAAAAACTAAAATGCTAGTATAATTTAAAGATATAAATAATCAACTAAAAATGAGAAGAAAGAGGGAATCGTACTCCGCCCTCTGTGGAGGCCCAAAAGCAGCAGAGCTGCTCCGGGGGAAGACTCAATGCCGCCTGCACTGGACAGCTTCCGCCAAACACCATCATAGCCAGCAGCAAGATCATCTTGAAAAAGTTGGATACTGGGGGTGGATTGGTTTGGCTGGGGGGTGATGAGCCAGATTTGCAAGAACCTGTTCAGGGGCCTGGACAAAAAGGAGGCAAGGATCGAATCCTGAGAGATATTCTATGGCGATCTCCAAATCACCTTAATCTTTTCTCGGTGTAAAACGATGATACTTTAGGAGACCACGTATGGTATAAAAACGTGGTGAAATTAAAAGGGTTACTTCTAAGAGACTGAACTTAATTTGTCATCTTTCTTAATTATGAGCGAATCATAGAGGAATGATGATGACAGCTGGTTGTGCTAGAAGGGAATGAAATAGAAATGAAATAAACACGAATGAAATTAATGAAATTACGAATGAAATTTTTGCGCAACATTGCTTGTATTTCGTCAGGGCGATTCTAATTTTTGCAGGAAAGAGACTCGCATTTGGCTTGCTGATGGTAGCAGATATATTAAATTTGCCATCATCCAATTAGTCTATGCTCAGCTATGAGATATTGCCAAACAATTTGATTATTTTAGATGCGTTTTGTGAGAAAAGCACGAGTCCCAAGGGCCAAGACATATGGTTTTTTAACCACCCCTTTTTTAAAAGTAACTCCACTCAAAAATAGCTGTTGGCCGATATTCTCTTACAGATAAGCGATATGAAGTTTTGTTTTGTTAAACGGCGTCCATGTTCAATTGGAACGAATTTTTAATCTTCATGGCAAGCAGATAAAATTGGATTTGGATGTGGTGAGGTGCAAAATCTGGGTCTGCGCCATTCGGGTTCAGACGACGTTGTTGCAGCAGACATAAATGATTAACAAGAGCATGAACGCTGCCAAAATTACCTCCTCAACAGTCTCATCACCTTCTAGCGCTTTTTCACAACCGCATGTGTGACATTGCAGTGGGAGATCTAGCTCATGGGAAAACAATCTCGTTTGTAGTGGCCAAGTTGGCTAGCTCAATCCTTAGCCAGGTAAGGTAATTTTTTTGTGCAGAGCATGCAGGATTTTTTTTGATTTGTTGCAAAGCATTCCTTTGGGTTCGTCCTATTTTTTCGATTAATGCCACTGTAGTTTTCTACCCCGACGTGCTGCTTGCCCTTATCAGAGCCAATGTGCATGGTCATTTGCATTTCCTGTCCATTTTTTCTGGTCGCACTTATTTTCAGCATAGCAAAAGCCAGGGACATACAAATTGAGCATCTAGACAAACAAAGCCATGGCATTGAGGAACAAAAAGTTTTGGGCTGATAAATTGGAAGTAAAATTGGTATACCTTTCTGTATGCTGCTGGAAATTGCAGTTGTGGTCCGCCTTTGACAGACTGTGGTAAGCTCTACTTCCGATCCGTCAGCTTGTCGCCAGGTTGCCAGTTGCGCTCTCCCTCTCTTCTCTTGACACTGGAATTCGAGCCAAATTTGAGGACGAAAATTGAGGATTTATCTTTGTGCATTTGTCCCTATTTGTCCCAACTTCAATATAAATCCACCCTGAAGATGGTTGTTATTAGCCACCCTACCCCTGCCAGTCCCTAAATCGTGACATAACTGGGCAGTTTGTTGATTTCACTGCATGATACTTATACACCAACAATTTTCCAAAATTTTTGCCAAAATTGTGTTGGTTGGTATAAATTGGGTGGGGTGGTGGAGGTTGTGGGTCGGGCTTGGGACATATATTTTTTGTAACCCAGAATAATTTTCGACCAATGTCGTCTTCGTGACTCATAATCATACACATTGCTGTCGCCCCCCCCCCCGCACTCCCACTGCCCCAAAATCCCCTTACATGGATACGTCTGGCGCCCCCTTTCCTTCCTAAACGCAGTTTTTTTACCTCCTACGTGGTAGGTCTGTGCGCCCCCCTCTCCAACATCTATGACCTCACCTCAATCGTGGAGGCACTCGATTGACCCTTGCAGAGAACTGATTGACTCTTGCCCACAGGTGAAGCCGGGACAGACTGTATCAGTTCTCCTCTTCGTCGGATGGCCGGGCAATCTCATAAGCACATAGGATTTCCGCCAGGGCACCTTACAGAAAGAAGTAAAGGACATGGGATGCAAAGCGGGAGCTTGTAGGGGCCAGCAACGCGGACTTTTGGGCTCCACGTCGCTTCAACTGTTCCAAATTCCACCAAATGGCAGAAGAAGCAGTAAAATTCTAGTTTATAAATCAGCCGGTTGGCTATGTCATCTGACAAATAATGCAGCTGAGTGCAGAGGGGCAGGGATTAGGAAAATGACCGTGAAAAGCGCTGTTGTCGTGGCAGGAGAGGCGAATGTTGGTGTTTTCCATGATCATAATCTGGTACTGGGCCAGCTCTGCTGGTGGCAAAGCGGCCAGACAAGCACAGGGCAGCGCCGTTAACTCTGCCGCGTAATCTTTCGTTGTATACCATACTCCCTCTTCGCACTTGAAAAGAAAAAGAATATTATAGATGGGCTGAAGTGAAGTACTGAGATGTGTTTTCTTGATGACTCAGAAACAGATGCGAAATGTCTCAGAGGAATACCTCCCATACCGAAGAGGGGAACGGTATGGGAGTGAAATGGTAGGGGAAGGGCGCCCATGCACGTCCGAAGGGGGGCGGGGGCGGGTTGGGGGGGGGGCTGGGGGGCGGGGTCCGCAGGGGTAGGGACGAATGGCCGTCAAGGTAAAATGACAAAATGCTAGTAAAATGCTGATAAACAGGACAGTAAATGAAACAGTGAAAATGAAACTGAAATGAAAATGAAACGCGAATAGTGGAGCTCCCAGGCCAGTCAGGATTGGTGCAGGTAATCCTTTGCCGTCGTCCAGAAGGCGTATTCGGAATGTAACCAATCAGGGAATTTTTTGGAAAAGGCAAGCAGCTGCTCGCTGGAAGCGTGTCTGCAAATAAATGATACAACTGGAGCAGAGCAGTAGCAGCCGAATTGCTAACGGTCATCGCAATGAGGCCACTCGTTATCCGGCAGCTGTTCTTCCATTTCGACAAACCAGAATTGACTCTTTCCGTTCCCGTCCACAGAGCAGTCCACGTGCAGAAACTTTTTTGGCCAAATTTTTCCGCCTAGAAAATATAAATGTGCTCAAGGCTGGCAATTGAAAAGCAGAAAACTCTGACCCACAAGCATTTTCTTTGTCCCATATTGACACAAGAGGCGGTGACGGATGGTTGATCCATTTTGAGAGCGTTTCTCACTTGCCAAATTGGATGTGCAGGCAATTTTCCAGTAAATATTTTGACATTGCTGTTCCAGCTGGGCCCTTCCGTAGAGCGGCAGAAGGAGGAGCAGAAGAATCATGGAGGAAAGAATGATCTTGCGCCAAGCTTTCCCAGCCAGTTGAAACAGACGGCCGGTAATTGCAGCCTTGTTAAAAGCGTAGACAGGCGTCAGCTAAATTGGACGCAATAGCACTTGGGTGGATTCAGACAAGTATTGGCAATATCTCCTGCCATCAGGAGCTACGCGGTATTTCTTATAATAGCATGAAACTCTACCTGATTGGTTGCCAATTATGAACAAGCAAGTTTGTTGAATCCGCCCATTTGCGGCCATTGCCTATGGGTAGGATTATTGGGTAGGATATTTTTCACCGGGGCCTTAGGCCGATCTCTAGCAGGCCCCAAAGTCTAGACAAAGTAGTACAAATGATATTTGAACAGATTTTTGACCTGAATAATATGTTCTGCATTTAATTTGTCAATGACGAGGCATACGGCAAATGTAGGACGCTATTTTTGCTACTACTACATAATGTAGCAAAATACTACTACAGCAAAATTAGCTGCTATAATAATGTAGGAGCAAATGGACACAGGATTCGTAATCTACGCCCCAATCTACCTACATGATGCGGTTATTGAGGCCAAAAACCCTTTAAAATGCCCCAAGACGAAGTTGATGATGAGCTGCTTGTACACCACGGCCTGGTAGAAGCCCATTAAGACCAGATTTGCACCTATGGTTGTTTGTTATCAAATCAAATCTATTTTTTGAGCTGATTTCGATTTTTTGAGCTGACTCAAAATTAACTTAAACCATAGCCACTGGGCAGCATATCTTTTTTAGAAGACTTACAGTGCAACCTGTAGGTCAGAAATGTTCAAAATATTTTTTTTGTCAAAATTTCAATGTTTTATAGACAGGTTTTGTGTAGTTTTTTGCAAGGATTCTGAATCTGTGCTTGGTTTTGCGCTCCGAGCATCATAGCAAAAGTTATTCAAGATTTTGGGTTTTTTTGTAAGGGTCCCCCCTTACATTCAATCGATTTTCCAACCTCAATTTAGGCATAAAGGAGGCCGAAAATCAAATTTATGGACCCACCATGACACCCTCCAGGGTCGATATACTATAGTGACATTGAGACTGGAGCCCCAAATATTGCCAGTATGTCTCCCGGCAGACGGATAATGGACAGACACTTTTTAAAAAGTTTTTTTTGACCGCGGAGCGGCCCAAAGGGCCGCTCCGAGGTCTTTAGAGGTTACTAAACTTTTGTCCTCAGGTATATATATATATATATATATATATATATCTCGAAATGCTGGCCCCAGGCGAATTCTCAACGGATCTTGACAAACTTTTTTTTTCCTGAAAGGTATTGCTATTTTAGGAAGCTCTGGAGGGGTGGAACCGGTTTCTGAGCATTTGAAACATTACTTTTTTGGGTAGAAAGGCTTGAAAACTGCAATATAGCGTTTTTGCGCTGTAGCACCTTTAATCTGGAGATGTGCACAGAAGACTTGCGTTTTTTTGTTCACAAGTTCTACATAACGATTCGAAATATATACTTACTTTTGAAAATGGTTGAGAAACCACAGACTTTTCGTCTTGAGTGACAAACTTTCATGCACATCAATAGAGGCAGTTCCAAGTCCCCGGGAGAGGCCCCCCGGGGGACACATTTTTGAGGCCCCCCGGGGGCCCTATTTTTGAAGCCCCCCAGGGGCCTCAAAAATGAGGCCTGCCGGGGTCAGTAAATTTATAGGCTTCTTAGGTTTTTGTTATTATACTGCACAGAACACTGCTGTTGATTGTTCTGTGGTTGAAGTTGGGCTTCCAAAACGGAAAATACGGTGGGAGACGCAGGACAGGTAAACAAAAAGACCAGTTCAATGACCAGTATGAGGGTATTTTGACTAATAGGACAAGATTTATACCAAATAGCTTATTGTTTTTGTGATGGAGCTATATTTGTCCTAAGTAATATGGAAAAATTGTCCAATAGATTCATGTTTTTGGGTAACATTCATAAAAAGTTTTGCCTTCTATCCACTTACCCAATGTTTCAACACCATCAAACTGCGCAGTTTCAAAAGTTGTAATATCAATTGATGCTCAAGTTAATCCTTTTAATGTGCGATAGAAACAAGCCATGGAAGAGGATTCTTTAGGCTGAGAATATGTTGTTTGGACGACTAAGACCTTGACAAGACTACAATGCTATCGCATGAGAATCTTTTGGATTTCATCAACAATAGAGGCATATCCAACCCAATCAGCGCAAGGTAGCAAATTACGGTTGCCATGGAAACATTAACCTCACTTTCTCTGTGTGCAAAGTTTTTAAGAAAAGAATAATTTATAATAATAATAATTTAAGAATAATGTAAATAATATTTTGAGTTATAAGCGATCAAATATTTCGCCATTTTTGAAACTTAATAATTTGACCACCATTGCCACCAAAGTCTTAAAATGGTATCTAATTTGGAAAAAATATAAAAAACGGGGGGTTGATATTTTTCGGAACCCACAATTCTGAGACCTTCTCAGTAAAGCACTCGAATTCTAATAAAACACTCGGTCTCCTCACTTGGCCATTTTTGACAACTCCTGTGCTCCAGAGTTTTCCCTCAATTACAAGCCCAATTTTATCCAAGAAACAATCATCAGCAGCGATTGGTACTGCAGAAAACCAAAAACAAAAAAGCGGAAAATTATACAGACCCAAGGAGGCCTCATTTTTGAAGCCCCCGGGGGGCCTCAGAAATAGGCCCCCCCGGGGGCCTCAAAAATGTGTCCCCCGGGGGCCTCTCCCGGGGACTTGGAATTACCTGCAACAATAGCATGAATAACAGCGCACACAGAGCTTTTTTCGGCCCTTTTTTGGGTTTCAAGCGCACACAGAGCTCTTTTTCGGCCTTTATTGGGGTTTCCAGCGCACACAGAGCTCTTTTTGGCCCTTTTTTGGGTTTCCAGCGCACACAGAGCTCTTTTTGGCCCTTTTTTTGGGTTTCCAGCGCACACAGAGCTCTTTTTTGGCCTTTTTTTGGGTTTCCAGCGCACACAGAGCTCTTTTTGGCCCTTTTTTGGGTTTCCAGCGCACACAGAGCTCTTTTTCGCCCTTTTTTGGTATACACCCCACACAGAGCAGATATTTGGCCCTTTTTTGGGTTTCACGCCCACACAGAGCTCCTATTCCGCCCATTTTTGGGTTCCCACCGCAAACAGCGCTCTTTTTGGCCCTTTTTTGGGTTTCCAGCGCACACAGAGCTCTTTTTGGCCCTTTTTTGGGTTTCCAGCGCGCACAGAGCACTTTTTCGCCCTTTGTTGGGGTTTCCTGCGGACTGATAGCTCTTTTTGGCCCTTTTTTGGTTTCCAGCGCACACAGAGCTCTTTTTTGGCCCTTTTTTGGGTTTCCAGCGCACACAGAGCTCTTTTTCGGCCTTTTTTTGGGTTTTCAGCGCACACAGAGCTCTTTTTGGCCCTTTTTTGGGTTTCCAGTGCACACAGAGCTCTTTTTCGGCCTATTTGGGTTTCCAGCGCATACAAAGCTCTTTTTCGGCCTTTTTTGGAGTTTTCAGCGCACGCAGAGCTCTTTTTGGCCCTGTCCACCGCGAGGAAGAGAAATCATACGTGAAAGATAGAGCCTGTCAGGACCTGGAGGGGGCCAGAGCATCGCCGCCCCGCCTCTCTGGAGCCTCACCGGAGCATCGCCGGAGCATACACAGCTGTCGTTTGCAGTGTCAGAGGACAGGAAGTTTGGCCTTTTGGCTGGATAGGTGGGTGTGTTGCTTGTATTCAAAACAAGCCTTTTTCTGTGGGCTTGGGCGTTGTGCATGGTTTGTATACAATTTTGCACAAACTGTATGATATCAATTTATAGAATGCAGATAAATATAAGGAAAATTATAATCTTAGACAAGCGCAATAAGATGTGCCTGATGACCTAGAGATATGTCACATAAATTTGATGAATCTTCCCAAGTTGATTGTGATTTCAAATGATGGTGTCTTTTTAGGCCAAGATTAAAATAAAGTGAGGCAATATTTTCGTTAACGCCAACAAAAAAAAATGCTGAAATTACTTGATTTTGCGAAAATGTTCACACACAATATTTACCTTCTTCTTTTCCGGTTGATCGATATTTTAACAAAACGATTGAGAGTGAAAACAGATCACTAGCTAGAGTGAAGGACAAATCGAACACCTCCGGGACCAGCAAAGGCCTTTTTTGAAGCATCGTCATGCGTCCACAAATGCTCATCTAATTCGCAAATTATTATCACAAGCAGACATCCAGCATGCTGGTGGCCCAGGGACCTTGCCCAGCACGCCTTCATTCTCTGCCTCAGCTTGTCGACAACTCAGCAACCTTCTATGCCTGTCAGGCGCCACAGGGCTCTGATTCCTGGCAACTTTCTTAAAATTTTATACAAACTAATTTGAAACATAACTCTTTAAAAAATTCCAAAAGCAGCTGTCAAATAAGATTTCTCATAAATTCTCGGACTATGCTAGCTCCCCCCCCCACTTATACTGGCTGATGGACGCTTCCCCCCCCCCCAAGAGTTCTTCCCCCCCAAGGGTTCTTCCACCCCCCCCCCCCCCATGGGGTTACTCCCGCCCCAAGGGTTATTCCCCCCCAAGCCCAATTTTTTTTATTGTCTTAAAATGCTCCTCTACACATATCTCGAAATTTAAACTCAAGGAATTTTTATATAAACAACTATAAACCTACTTTTTTAATGAGTCTATACCGAGTTAGTCTATACCATGTTCGTCATGTTACTAGTTCGTCATGCTACTACAGTGAAAGGACGAGCCTTTTAGTTCTTGCGCCTTATTACTACTCCTGGTAGTAGCATGACGAACTCGGTATAGACTCAGTAAAAAAGTAGGTATATAGTTGTTTATATAACAAGTATATGGCGCAGAGCGCAATAGGTGACCGCGGAGCTTTACAGCCCACAACTTCCTTGGCAGCTTACAATTCCATACCAATGACTACCTTTGACTACCTACTAAATTTGACTACCTTTACAGGAAACAAGTTTGTCCAAATCCGTTGAGATTTCGCCATTTCTCAGCAAACCCCATTTTTCAACCGTTCTACCCAATAAAGTAATGTTTCAAATGCTCGGAAACCGGTTTCACCCATCCTGATCTTCCTAAAATATCATTACCTTTCAGGAAAAAAAAAGTTTGTCAAAATCCGTTGGTAATTGAGCATTTTACAGCATACACAAATTTTCAACCTTTCTACCGAAAAAGTAATGTTTCAAATGCTCGGAAACCGGTTCCACCCATCCCGATCTTCCTAAAATATCATTACCTTTCAGGAAAAAAAAGTTTGTCAAAATCCGTTGAGAATTGAGCATTTTACAGCATACCCAAATTTTCAACCTTTCTACCCAAAAAAGTAATGTTTCAAATGCTCGGAAACCGGTTCCACCCCTCCAGATTTTATTAAAAACATATTACCTTTCAGGAAAAAAAAGCGTGGACAGCAATTCCAGATACCTATATATATATATATACATACACATAAGGACAAAAGTTTAGTAATCTCTATAGACTGCGGAGCGGCCCTTCGGGCTGCTCCGCGGTCAAAAATTCCTTGAGTTTAAATTTCGAGATATGTATAGAGGAGCATTTTAAGACAATAAAAACAAGTATATGGCGCAAAGCGCAATAGGTGACCGCGGAGCACAGATTTGGAATCGCTATATATGACTTGTGAACAAAAAACTCAAGTCTTCTGTGCAATTCTCAAAATTACAGGAGCTACAGCGCAAAAACGGTATATTGCCATTTTCAAGCGTTTCTACCCAAAAAAGTAATGTTTCAAATGCTCGGAATCCGGTTCTACCCCCTCTTCCTAAAATAGCATTAGCTTTCAGGAAAAAAAGTTTGTCAAAATCCGTTGAGAATTCGCCCGTGCACAGCATTTCCAGAAATATATATGCTGCATATATATTAACCTCAAAACGTACACCCAGGTTAAAAAGAGGTGCTGGGCGCTGATGGTTCGCTTTGCTCCCTCGCGCCAGCCCAATGTGTATGTATATATATATATATATATATATATATATATATATATATATATATATATATATATATATATATATATATATACATATATATATATATATATATATATATATATATATATATGTGTGATTCAGCGCAGGCAGCAAAGGGAGCCAGTGAGCCACACCTCTTTCAGCCCCGGTGTAGGTTTACAGGCGTTATTGCTAGATCTTAAAATTGATAAGGATTTTGCTGCTTTCACAGAAACGTCCATTTGGGTCTGATTTTTTTTGCATTGGAAAGAGCATCATCAAATTGACCAAAACTCCAAGCAATTTTGCCAAAAACGGTAGAACACAAGAGAAATTTCTCAAAACCATTTGTCCAAACTCCTTCTCCTTCTTCTTCTCCTTCTTCTTCTCCTTCTTCTTCTCCTTCTTCTTCTCCGCATCTATTCAATGGACCGATAGTAATCTTCGCTTTTCTCCCCCCCTCCTCGGGTCCT
>JASANA010003330.1:0-40020 GCA_030248095.1 Ptycholaimellus sp. GST1_10 | reverse complement strand
GAGGAGGCGGAGGAAAGCTTGGGTTGGCTTCGTCCTCACGGTACAGGGCATGCACTGGATCGGCCTGCTGATGGGGCTGCTGGGGTTGGCCATCGCGGCGGCCATCACTGCCGTCTTCTTCTACTTCGTCTACAGGGCCAGGCAGATGTTCCTGGAGGAGGCGGAGGAAAGCTTGGGTTGGCTTCGTCCTCACGGTACAGGGCATGCACTGGATCGGCCTGCTGATGGGGCTGCTGGGGTTGGCCATCGCGGCGGCCATCACTGCCGTCTTCTTCTACTTCGTCTACAGGGCCAGGCAGATGTTCCTGGAGGAGGCGGAGGAAAGCTTGGGTTGGCTTCGTCCTCACGGTACAGGGCATGCACTGGATCGGCCTGCTGATGGGGCTGCTGGGGTTGGCCATCGCGGCGGCCATCACTGCCGTCTTCTTCTACTTCGTCTACAGGGCCAGGCAGATGTTCCTGGAGGAGGCGGAGGAAAGCTTGGGTTGGCTTCGTCCTCACGGTACAGGGCATGCACTGGATCGGCCTGCTGATGGGGCTGCTGGGGTTGGCCATCGCGGCGGCCATCACTGCCGTCTTCTTCTACTTCGTCTACAGGGCCAGGCAGATGTTCCTGGAGGAGGCGGAGGAAAGCTTGGGTTGGCTTCGTCCTCACGGTACAGGGCATGCACTGGATCGGCCTGCTGATGGGGCTGCTGGGGTTGGCCATCGCGGCGGCCATCACTGCCGTCTTCTTCTACTTCGTCTACAGGGCCAGGCAGATGTTCCTGGAGGAGGCGGAGGAAAGCTTGGGTTGGCTTCGTCCTCACGGTACAGGGCATGCACTGGATCGGCCTGCTGATGGGGCTGCTGGGGTTGGCCATCGCGGCGGCCATCACTGCCGTCTTCTTCTACTTCGTCTACAGGGCCAGGCAGATGTTCCTGGAGGAGGCGGAGGAAAGCTTGGGTTGGCTTCGTCCTCACGGTACAGGGCATGCACTGGATCGGCCTGCTGATGGGGCTGCTGGGGTTGGCCATCGCGGCGGCCATCACTGCCGTCTTCTTCTACTTCGTCTACAGGGCCAGGCAGATGTTCCTGGAGGAGGCGGAGGAAAGCTTGGGTTGGCTTCGTCCTCACGGTACAGGGCATGCACTGGATCGGCCTGCTGATGGGGCTGCTGGGGTTGGCCATCGCGGCGGCCATCACTGCCGTCTTCTTCTACTTCGTCTACAGGGCCAGGCAGATGTTCCTGGAGGAGGCGGAGGAAAGCTTGGGTTGGCTTCGTCCTCACGGTACAGGGCATGCACTGGATCGGCCTGCTGATGGGGCTGCTGGGGTTGGCCATCGCGGCGGCCATCACTGCCGTCTTCTTCTACTTCGTCTACAGGGCCAGGCAGATGTTCCTGGAGGAGGCGGAGGAAAGCTTGGGTTGGCTTCGTCCTCACGGTACAGGGCATGCACTGGATCGGCCTGCTGATGGGGCTGCTGGGGTTGGCCATCGCGGCGGCCATCACTGCCGTCTTCTTCTACTTCGTCTACAGGGCCAGGCAGATGTTCCTGGAGGAGGCGGAGGAAAGCTTGGGTTGGCTTCGTCCTCACGGTACAGGGCATGCACTGGATCGGCCTGCTGATGGGGCTGCTGGGGTTGGCCATCGCGGCGGCCATCACTGCCGTCTTCTTCTACTTCGTCTACAGGGCCAGGCAGATGTTCCTGGAGGAGGCGGAGGAAAGCTTGGGTTGGCTTCGTCCTCACGGTACAGGGCATGCACTGGATCGGCCTGCTGATGGGGCTGCTGGGGTTGGCCATCGCGGCGGCCATCACTGCCGTCTTCTTCTACTTCGTCTACAGGGCCAGGCAGATGTTCCTGGAGGAGGCGGAGGAAAGCTTGGGTTGGCTTCGTCCTCACGGTACAGGGCATGCACTGGATCGGCCTGCTGATGGGGCTGCTGGGGTTGGCCATCGCGGCGGCCATCACTGCCGTCTTCTTCTACTTCGTCTACAGGGCCAGGCAGATGTTCCTGGAGGAGGCGGAGGAAAGCTTGGGTTGGCTTCGTCCTCACGGTACAGGGCATGCACTGGATCGGCCTGCTGATGGGGCTGCTGGGGTTGGCCATCGCGGCGGCCATCACTGCCGTCTTCTTCTACTTCGTCTACAGGGCCAGGCAGATGTTCCTGGAGGAGGCGGAGGAAAGCTTGGGTTGGCTTCGTCCTCACGGTACAGGGCATGCACTGGATCGGCCTGCTGATGGGGCTGCTGGGGTTGGCCATCGCGGCGGCCATCATGTTTTTTTGTGGGGGTTGGGGGGGGGGGGAGGGCTGCCTGGATCGGCCTGCTGATGGGGCTGCTGGGGTTGGCCATCGCGGCGGCCATCACTGCCGTCTTCTTCTACTTCGTCTACAGGGCCAGGCAGATGTTCCTGGAGGAGGCGGAGGAAAGCTTGGGTTGGCTTCGTCCTCACGGTACAGGGCATGCACTGGATCGGCCTGCTGATGGGGCTGCTGGGGTTGGCCATCGCGGCGGCCATCACTGCCGTCTTCTTCTACTTCGTCTACAGGGCCAGGCAGATGTTCCTGGAGGAGGCGGAGGAAAGCTTGGGTTGGCTTCGTCCTCACGGTACAGGGCATGCACTGGATCGGCCTGCTGATGGGGCTGCTGGGGTTGGCCATCGCGGCGGCCATCACTGCCGTCTTCTTCTACTTCGTCTACAGGGCCAGGCAGATGTTCCTGGAGGAGGCGGAGGAAAGCTTGGGTTGGCTTCGTCCTCACGGTACAGGGCATGCACTGGATCGGCCTGCTGATGGGGCTGCTGGGGTTGGCCATCGCGGCGGCCATCACTGCCGTCTTCTTCTACTTCGTCTACAGGGCCAGGCAGATGTTCCTGGAGGAGGCGGAGGAAAGCTTGGGTTGGCTTCGTCCTCACGGTACAGGGCATGCACTGGATCGGCCTGCTGATGGGGCTGCTGGGGTTGGCCATCGCGGCGGCCATCACTGCCGTCTTCTTCTACTTCGTCTACAGGGCCAGGCAGATGTTCCTGGAGGAGGCGGAGGAAAGCTTGGGTTGGCTTCGTCCTCACGGTACAGGGCATGCACTGGATCGGCCTGCTGATGGGGCTGCTGGGGTTGGCCATCGCGGCGGCCATCACTGCCGTCTTCTTCTACTTCGTCTACAGGGCCAGGCAGATGTTCCTGGAGGAGGCGGAGGAAAGCTTGGGTTGGCTTCGTCCTCACGGTACAGGGCATGCACTGGATCGGCCTGCTGATGGGGCTGCTGGGGTTGGCCATCGCGGCGGCCATCACTGCCGTCTTCTTCTACTTCGTCTACAGGGCCAGGCAGATGTTCCTGGAGGAGGCGGAGGAAAGCTTGGGTTGGCTTCGTCCTCACGGTACAGGGCATGCACTGGATCGGCCTGCTGATGGGGCTGCTGGGGTTGGCCATCGCGGCGGCCATCACTGCCGTCTTCTTCTACTTCGTCTACAGGGCCAGGCAGATGTTCCTGGAGGAGGCGGAGGAAAGCTTGGGTTGGCTTCGTCCTCACGGTACAGGGCATGCACTGGATCGGCCTGCTGATGGGGCTGCTGGGGTTGGCCATCGCGGCGGCCATCACTGCCGTCTTCTTCTACTTCGTCTACAGGGCCAGGCAGATGTTCCTGGAGGAGGCGGAGGAAAGCTTGGGTTGGCTTCGTCCTCACGGTACAGGGCATGCACTGGATCGGCCTGCTGATGGGGCTGCTGGGGTTGGCCATCGCGGCGGCCATCACTGCCGTCTTCTTCTACTTCGTCTACAGGGCCAGGCAGATGTTCCTGGAGGAGGCGGAGGAAAGCTTGGGTTGGCTTCGTCCTCACGGTACAGGGCATGCACTGGATCGGCCTGCTGATGGGGCTGCTGGGGTTGGCCATCGCGGCGGCCATCACTGCCGTCTTCTTCTACTTCGTCTACAGGGCCAGGCAGATGTTCCTGGAGGAGGCGGAGGAAAGCTTGGGTTGGCTTCGTCCTCACGGTACAGGGCATGCACTGGATCGGCCTGCTGATGGGGCTGCTGGGGTTGGCCATCGCGGCGGCCATCACTGCCGTCTTCTTCTACTTCGTCTACAGGGCCAGGCAGATGTTCCTGGAGGAGGCGGAGGAAAGCTTGGGTTGGCTTCGTCCTCACGGTACAGGGCATGCACTGGATCGGCCTGCTGATGGGGCTGCTGGGGTTGGCCATCGCGGCGGCCATCACTGCCGTCTTCTTCTACTTCGTCTACAGGGCCAGGCAGATGTTCCTGGAGGAGGCGGAGGAAAGCTTGGGTTGGCTTCGTCCTCACGGTACAGGGCATGCACTGGATCGGCCTGCTGATGGGGCTGCTGGGGTTGGCCATCGCGGCGGCCATCACTGCCGTCTTCTTCTACTTCGTCTACAGGGCCAGGCAGATGTTCCTGGAGGAGGCGGAGGAAAGCTTGGGTTGGCTTCGTCCTCACGGTACAGGGCATGCACTGGATCGGCCTGCTGATGGGGCTGCTGGGGTTGGCCATCGCGGCGGCCATCACTGCCGTCTTCTTCTACTTCGTCTACAGGGCCAGGCAGATGTTCCTGGAGGAGGCGGAGGAAAGCTTGGGTTGGCTTCGTCCTCACGGTACAGGGCATGCACTGGATCGGCCTGCTGATGGGGCTGCTGGGGTTGGCCATCGCGGCGGCCATCACTGCCGTCTTCTTCTACTTCGTCTACAGGGCCAGGCAGATGTTCCTGGAGGAGGCGGAGGAAAGCTTGGGTTGGCTTCGTCCTCACGGTACAGGGCATGCACTGGATCGGCCTGCTGATGGGGCTGCTGGGGTTGGCCATCGCGGCGGCCATCACTGCCGTCTTCTTCTACTTCGTCTACAGGGCCAGGCAGATGTTCCTGGAGGAGGCGGAGGAAAGCTTGGGTTGGCTTCGTCCTCACGGTACAGGGCATGCACTGGATCGGCCTGCTGATGGGGCTGCTGGGGTTGGCCATCGCGGCGGCCATCACTGCCGTCTTCTTCTACTTCGTCTACAGGGCCAGGCAGATGTTCCTGGAGGAGGCGGAGGAAAGCTTGGGTTGGCTTCGTCCTCACGGTACAGGGCATGCACTGGATCGGCCTGCTGATGGGGCTGCTGGGGTTGGCCATCGCGGCGGCCATCACTGCCGTCTTCTTCTACTTCGTCTACAGGGCCAGGCAGATGTTCCTGGAGGAGGCGGAGGAAAGCTTGGGTTGGCTTCGTCCTCACGGTACAGGGCATGCACTGGATCGGCCTGCTGATGGGGCTGCTGGGGTTGGCCATCGCGGCGGCCATCACTGCCGTCTTCTTCTACTTCGTCTACAGGGCCAGGCAGATGTTCCTGGAGGAGGCGGAGGAAAGCTTGGGTTGGCTTCTCGTGGGGGGGGCCTCGCGGGGGGCGGGGGGCGGTACAGGGCATGCACTGGATCGGCCTGCTGATGGGGCTGCTGGGGTTGGCCATCGCGGCGGCCATCACTGCCGTCTTCTTCTACTTCGTCTACAGGGCCAGGCAGATGTTCCTGGAGGAGGCGGAGGAAAGCTTGGGTTGGCTTCGTCCTCACGGTACAGGGCATGCACTGGATCGGCCTGCTGATGGGGCTGCTGGGGTTGGCCATCGCGGCGGCCATCACTGCCGTCTTCTTCTACTTCGTCTACAGGGCCAGGCAGATGTTCCTGGAGGAGGCGGAGGAAAGCTTGGGTTGGCTTCGTCCTCACGGTACAGGGCATGCACTGGATCGGCCTGCTGATGGGGCTGCTGGGGTTGGCCATCGCGGCGGCCATCACTGCCGTCTTCTTCTACTTCGTCTACAGGGCCAGGCAGATGTTCCTGGAGGAGGCGGAGGAAAGCTTGGGTTGGCTTCGTCCTCACGGTACAGGGCATGCACTGGATCGGCCTGCTGATGGGGCTGCTGGGGTTGGCCATCGCGGCGGCCATCACTGCCGTCTTCTTCTACTTCGTCTACAGGGCCAGGCAGATGTTCCTGGAGGAGGCGGAGGAAAGCTTGGGTTGGCTTCGTCCTCACGGTACAGGGCATGCACTGGATCGGCCTGCTGATGGGGCTGCTGGGGTTGGCCATCGCGGCGGCCATCACTGCCGTCTTCTTCTACTTCGTCTACAGGGCCAGGCAGATGTTCCTGGAGGAGGCGGAGGAAAGCTTGGGTTGGCTTCGTCCTCACGGTACAGGGCATGCACTGGATCGGCCTGCTGATGGGGCTGCTGGGGTTGGCCATCGCGGCGGCCATCACTGCCGTCTTCTTCTACTTCGTCTACAGGGCCAGGCAGATGTTCCTGGAGGAGGCGGAGGAAAGCTTGGGTTGGCTTCGTCCTCACGGTACAGGGCATGCACTGGATCGGCCTGCTGATGGGGCTGCTGGGGTTGGCCATCGCGGCGGCCATCACTGCCGTCTTCTTCTACTTCGTCTACAGGGCCAGGCAGATGTTCCTGGAGGAGGCGGAGGAAAGCTTGGGTTGGCTTCGTCCTCACGGTACAGGGCATGCACTGGATCGGCCTGCTGATGGGGCTGCTGGGGTTGGCCATCGCGGCGGCCATCACTGCCGTCTTCTTCTACTTCGTCTACAGGGCCAGGCAGATGTTCCTGGAGGAGGCGGAGGAAAGCTTGGGTTGGCTTCGTCCTCACGGTACAGGGCATGCACTGGATCGGCCTGCTGATGGGGCTGCTGGGGTTGGCCATCGCGGCGGCCATCACTGCCGTCTTCTTCTACTTCGTCTACAGGGCCAGGCAGATGTTCCTGGAGGAGGCGGAGGAAAGCTTGGGTTGGCTTCGTCCTCACGGTACAGGGCATGCACTGGATCGGCCTGCTGATGGGGCTGCTGGGGTTGGCCATCGCGGCGGCCATCACTGCCGTCTTCTTCTACTTCGTCTACAGGGCCAGGCAGATGTTCCTGGAGGAGGCGGAGGAAAGCTTGGGTTGGCTTCGTCCTCACGGTACAGGGCATGCACTGGATCGGCCTGCTGATGGGGCTGCTGGGGTTGGCCATCGCGGCGGCCATCACTGCCGTCTTCTTCTACTTCGTCTACAGGGCCAGGCAGATGTTCCTGGAGGAGGCGGAGGAAAGCTTGGGTTGGCTTCGTCCTCACGGTACAGGGCATGCACTGGATCGGCCTGCTGATGGGGCTGCTGGGGTTGGCCATCGCGGCGGCCATCACTGCCGTCTTCTTCTACTTCGTCTACAGGGCCAGGCAGATGTTCCTGGAGGAGGCGGAGGAAAGCTTGGGTTGGCTTCGTCCTCACGGTACAGGGCATGCACTGGATCGGCCTGCTGATGGGGCTGCTGGGGTTGGCCATCGCGGCGGCCATCACTGCCGTCTTCTTCTACTTCGTCTACAGGGCCAGGCAGATGTTCCTGGAGGAGGCGGAGGAAAGCTTGGGTTGGCTTCGTCCTCACGGTACAGGGCATGCACTGGATCGGCCTGCTGATGGGGCTGCTGGGGTTGGCCATCGCGGCGGCCATCACTGCCGTCTTCTTCTACTTCGTCTACAGGGCCAGGCAGATGTTCCTGGAGGAGGCGGAGGAAAGCTTGGGTTGGCTTCGTCCTCACGGTACAGGGCATGCACTGGATCGGCCTGCTGATGGGGCTGCTGGGGTTGGCCATCGCGGCGGCCATCACTGCCGTCTTCTTCTACTTCGTCTACAGGGCCAGGCAGATGTTCCTGGAGGAGGCGGAGGAAAGCTTGGGTTGGCTTCGTCCTCACGGTACAGGGCATGCACTGGATCGGCCTGCTGATGGGGCTGCTGGGGTTGGCCATCGCGGCGGCCATCACTGCCGTCTTCTTCTACTTCGTCTACAGGGCCAGGCAGATGTTCCTGGAGGAGGCGGAGGAAAGCTTGGGTTGGCTTCGTCCTCACGGTACAGGGCATGCACTGGATCGGCCTGCTGATGGGGCTGCTGGGGTTGGCCATCGCGGCGGCCATCACTGCCGTCTTCTTCTACTTCGTCTACAGGGCCAGGCAGATGTTCCTGGAGGAGGCGGAGGAAAGCTTGGGTTGGCTTCGTCCTCACGGTACAGGGCATGCACTGGATCGGCCTGCTGATGGGGCTGCTGGGGTTGGCCATCGCGGCGGCCATCACTGCCGTCTTCTTCTACTTCGTCTACAGGGCCAGGCAGATGTTCCTGGAGGAGGCGGAGGAAAGCTTGGGTTGGCTTCGTCCTCACGGTACAGGGCATGCACTGGATCGGCCTGCTGATGGGGCTGCTGGGGTTGGCCATCGCGGCGGCCATCACTGCCGTCTTCTTCTACTTCGTCTACAGGGCCAGGCAGATGTTCCTGGAGGAGGCGGAGGAAAGCTTGGGTTGGCTTCGTCCTCACGGTACAGGGCATGCACTGGATCGGCCTGCTGATGGGGCTGCTGGGGTTGGCCATCGCGGCGGCCATCACTGCCGTCTTCTTCTACTTCGTTGGGCCAGGCAGATGTTCCTGGAGGAGGCGGAGGAAAGCTTGGGTTGGCTTCGTCCTACGGTACAGGGCATGCACTGGATCGGCCTGCTGATGGGGCTGCTGGGGGCTTGGCGCGGCGGCCATCACTGCCGTCTTCTTCCTTCGTCTCGGCCAGGCAGATGCCTGAGGAGGCGGAGGAAGCGGGGGCTCGCCCCGTGCTCCCCGCGCCCCCCGGGGGCACCGAGAGGCGAGGACGGCTGTCAGGAAGGGAGGGATCGGCCTGCTGATGGGGCTGCTGGGGTTGGCCATCCGCGGCGGCCATCACTGCCGTCTTCTTCTACTTCGTCTACAGGGCCAGGCAGATGTTCCTGGAGGAGGCGGAGGAAAGCTTGGGTTGGCTTCGTCCTCACGGTACAGGGCATGCACTGGATCGGCCTGCTGATGGGGCTGCTGGGGTTGGCCATCGCGGCGGCCATCACTGCCGTCTTCTTCTACTTCGTCTACAGGGCCAGGCAGATGTTCCTGGAGGAGGCGGAGGAAAGCTTGGGTTGGCTTCGTCCTCACGGTACAGGGCATGCACTGGATCGGCCTGCTGATGGGGCTGCTGGGGTTGGCCATCGCGGCGGCCATCACTGCCGTCTTCTTCTACTTCGTCTACAGGGCCAGGCAGATGTTCCTGGAGGAGGCGGAGGAAAGCTTGGGTTGGCTTCGTCCTCACGGTACAGGGCATGCACTGGATCGGCCTGCTGATGGGGCTGCTGGGGTTGGCCATCGCGGCGGCCATCACTGCCGTCTTCTTCTACTTCGTCTACAGGGCCAGGCAGATGTTCCTGGAGGAGGCGGAGGAAAGCTTGGGTTGGCTTCGTCCTCACGGTACAGGGCATGCACTGGATCGGCCTGCTGATGGGGCTGCTGGGGTTGGCCATCGCGGCGGCCATCACTGCCGTCTTCTTCTACTTCGTCTACAGGGCCAGGCAGATGTTCCTGGAGGAGGCGGAGGAAAGCTTGGGTTGGCTTCGTCCTCACGGTACAGGGCATGCACTGGATCGGCCTGCTGATGGGGCTGCTGGGGTTGGCCATCGCGGCGGCCATCACTGCCGTCTTCTTCTACTTCGTCTACAGGGCCAGGCAGATGTTCCTGGAGGAGGCGGAGGAAAGCTTGGGTTGGCTTCGTCCTCACGGTACAGGGCATGCACTGGATCGGCCTGCTGATGGGGCTGCTGGGGTTGGCCATCGCGGCGGCCATCACTGCCGTCTTCTTCTACTTCGTCTACAGGGCCAGGCAGATGTTCCTGGAGGAGGCGGAGGAAAGCTTGGGTTGGCTTCGTCCTCACGGTACAGGGCATGCACTGGATCGGCCTGCTGATGGGGCTGCTGGGGTTGGCCATCGCGGCGGCCATCACTGCCGTCTTCTTCTACTTCGTCTACAGGGCCAGGCAGATGTTCCTGGAGGAGGCGGAGGAAAGCTTGGGTTGGCTTCGTCCTCATGGACAGGGCATGCACTGGATCGGCCTGCTGATGAGGCTGCTGGGGTTGGCCATCGCGGCGGCCATCACGCCGCTTCTTCTACTTTGTGGGGGCGGGTTCCGGGGGGGGGGGGGGAAGGTGGGGTGGGTTTGGAGTGGAGGGCTGTGATGAGGCTGCTTTTTGAGACGAAGAGCGGGAGTACAAGGAGATGCAAGCGATGCCCGGCTATCCGAACACCTATGCTGCATGAGCTAATCTAGTTTTGTTTTCATTTCCTCAAGCGTGTGAGTAGAGCTTTATTGGAGAAATCAGTGGCATAGGTTTCCCCAATTTTGGGGGTTCATATTCATTTCTCACTCTTTCACTCCTCATTTTTTGGCCATTTATGTTCCTATTACCTGGCTCTTAGTGCATGCCATAGTTACTGCTTGGCTTATTTATCGGATACATCATTATTAAAGAGGTGGGTGCCCTGGCAAGCAAAATGGCGCAGATATGGGTGAAGCAGCAGCAAAGACAGTCAAACTCTAAAATATGAGACCGGCCATAAAAACAAGGCCGGCCATGAAACCGAAACAAGTTAATCGACCAATCCTGGCTTATCAAACGAAAACCAGGTA
Source organism: Ptycholaimellus sp. GST1_10 (assembly GCA_030248095.1). Lineage (NCBI taxonomy): Eukaryota > Metazoa > Nematoda > Chromadorea > Chromadorida > Chromadoridae > Ptycholaimellus > Ptycholaimellus sp. GST1_10. The sequence continues at coordinate 29,548 of JASANA010003330.1, read as the reverse complement.
AGCTGTATCTGCAGAAAGAGTGAGCATTTCAACTACCCTGCATATGAGTCCTCAAAAAACGAATGCTGCAAATGAGTCGCCAAAATGGCAACGCAGCGCAAGGCAAGGGAAAAATAAGCTAGAGGGGAGTTAGGGTCTTGCCCAATGCCCAGCAGGATTAGCTGGCGCAGACGCCACAGCCAGGAGCTCAGCTGTACTCGACCGATTCAGCTGTGCTCGACCAGCAGCTCAGAATAAAAATCCAGGAATGGCTCCGGCAACTTCTTCTCCGTAGGCTGCCATGCTTCCAACAGTGCCTCCTACTGCACACAAAGCTGTGTTGAGTGCCAAAAAAGGAGAGAGAAAGAGCAAGAGGCATCTAGGGCAAATTCAGCGGGGACATCGGCTCCAGCCCTAGGCCAACGATGATCTGGTGCAGTCGCTCCAGCCAGGAGCTGAGCTTCGCTTGTCCAGCCATCAGCTCAGCATGGAACTCCAAGAACGGCTGCGGTAGCTCCTTCTCCGTGGGGAGCCATGCTTCGCGAAGAGCCACGTCGGCTGAAATACAACTGGCCTTCTTTAGCTTGGAAAGTAATAATGGGCTGATATGCCAATGGGCCAGCTGGATAATGGACCAGTTCTCGCTGAGAGAATGAGATAAATTGAAGGCAGCTAACTTGGGTTTTCGAGCAGCCACGGCAGTGGCTCCTCGGAGACCGCTTGTGCGAGGGAGTAGATGAAGCTGAACAGGTCATCCTCCGCCTTGTTCAGGCCTCCCTTGAGGGCGTTGGTTGACGAGTAGAGGGGCGTTCCCACGATGCCTTTTCTCCCTTCTCCCACCATCGCAGAGGATCCTAGATCGGATAGGATCACTTTGCGGGATCCAGAACTTCCGACTGTGAGGAAATTCTCGAGCTTGCAGTCCAAGTGTAGGCACCTGTCAACCACCATTGCCAATGAAAATCGACGAAGGAAGCAGGTCCTTCTCGGTGGGCTGCCAAGACTGGCGAAGGCCTACATCGCCTGAAATACAACCGCTCTTCTTTAGCTTGGAAACTAATAATGGGCTGATGTGCCAATGGGCCAGCTGGATAAAAGACCAGTTCTCGCTGAGAGAATGAGATAAATTGAAGGCAGCTAACACGGGTCTTCCAGCATCCATGGCAATGGATCGTCCGAGAAAGCTTGGGAGAGAGAGTAGATGAAGGAGAACATATCGTCCTCCGCAACGTTCAAATCCCCTTTGAGGGCATTGGCTGACGCGAACAGAGGCGTTCCCACCCCGCCTCTTCGAGCTTCCGCCACCATGGCAGCGGACCCAAGATCGGTGAGGATCGTTGATCGGGATCCAGGGACTCCGATCGTGAGGTAGTTTTATAGTTTAGCGTCCAAGTGAAGGCACCTGTCAACCATCAATGATGTTTTGTTATCACCGATTTTTGCCGCCTGAGCAGGAGGGCAGGGCAGCCAGAGCTCCGGAGGCCGTAGGACATGGGTGGGTGCAAACCAGAAATACTAAACATTGTGAGGTTTCGCGAAAGGAAAGGTAAGATACGGAGCCGCTAATGTCTAATTACCCTAGTCTAAGGTTTGACTGATACCTGATTACTGCAAATGAATCCCCAGAAAATGGCAAGCTGGCAAAACAGCGCAGGGCAAGATAGGGCAAAGCCAGTGAGGCATCTGGGCTTTGGCCAAGGTGTAGGAGAAGCTGATGCAGACGCTCTGCCCACGAGCTCACTTGAACATGACCCGTCCCCAGCTCCGCGTAAAACTAAAGGAAGGCCTCCGGTAGTTCCTTCTCCGTGGGCTGCTATGTGTCCCCAGGGCAAGATAGGGCAAAGCCAGTGAGGCATCTGGGCTTTGGCCAAGGTGTAGGAGAAGCTGATGCAGACGCTCTGCCCACGAGCTCACTTGAACATGACCCGTCCCCAGCTCCGCGTAAAACTAAAGGAAGGCCTCCGGTAGTTCCTTCTCCGTGGGCTGCTATGTGTCCCCAGGGCAAGATAGGGCAAAGCCAGTGAGGCATCTGGGCTTTGGCCAAGGTGTAGGAGAAGCTGATGCAGACGCTCTGCCCACGAGCTCACTTGAACATGACCCGTCCCCAGCTCCGCGTAAAACTAAAGGAAGGCCTCCGGTAGTTCCTTCTCCGTGGGCTGCTATGTGTCCCCAGGGCAAGATAGGGCAAAGCCAGTGAGGCATCTGGGCTTTGGCCAAGGTGTAGGAGAAGCTGATGCAGACGCTCTGCCCACGAGCTCACTTGAACATGACCCGTCCCCAGCTCCGCGTAAAACTAAAGGAAGGCCTCCGGTAGTTCCTTCTCCGTGGGCTGCTATGTGTCCCCAGGGCAAGATAGGGCAAAGCCAGTGAGGCATCTGGGCTTTGGCCAAGGTGTAGGAGAAGCTGATGCAGACGCTCTGCCCACGAGCTCACTTGAACATGACCCGTCCCCAGCTCCGCGTAAAACTAAAGGAAGGCCTCCGGTAGTTCCTTCTCCGTGGGCTGCTATGTGTCCCCAGGGCAAGATAGGGCAAAGCCAGTGAGGCATCTGGGCTTTGGCCAAGGTGTAGGAGAAGCTGATGCAGACGCTCTGCCCACGAGCTCACTTGAACATGACCCGTCCCCAGCTCCGCGTAAAACTAAAGGAAGGCCTCCGGTAGTTCCTTCTCCGTGGGCTGCTATGTGTCCCCAGGGCAAGATAGGGCAAAGCCAGTGAGGCATCTGGGCTTTGGCCAAGGTGTAGGAGAAGCTGATGCAGACGCTCTGCCCACGAGCTCACTTGAACATGACCCGTCCCCAGCTCCGCGTAAAACTAAAGGAAGGCCTCCGGTAGTTCCTTCTCCGTGGGCTGCTATGTGTCCCCAGGGCAAGATAGGGCAAAGCCAGTGAGGCATCTGGGCTTTGGCCAAGGTGTAGGAGAAGCTGATGCAGACGCTCTGCCCACGAGCTCACTTGAACATGACCCGTCCCCAGCTCCGCGTAAAACTAAAGGAAGGCCTCCGGTAGTTCCTTCTCCGTGGGCTGCTATGTGTCCCCAGGGCAAGATAGGGCAAAGCCAGTGAGGCATCTGGGCTTTGGCCAAGGTGTAGGAGAAGCTGATGCAGACGCTCTGCCCACGAGCTCACTTGAACATGACCCGTCCCCAGCTCCGCGTAAAACTAAAGGAAGGCCTCCGGTAGTTCCTTCTCCGTGGGCTGCTATGTGTCCCCAGGGCAAGATAGGGCAAAGCCAGTGAGGCATCTGGGCTTTGGCCAAGGTGTAGGAGAAGCTGATGCAGACGCTCTGCCCACGAGCTCACTTGAACATGACCCGTCCCCAGCTCCGCGTAAAACTAAAGGAAGGCCTCCGGTAGTTCCTTCTCCGTGGGCTGCTATGTGTCCCCAGGGCAAGATAGGGCAAAGCCAGTGAGGCATCTGGGCTTTGGCCAAGGTGTAGGAGAAGCTGATGCAGACGCTCTGCCCACGAGCTCACTTGAACATGACCCGTCCCCAGCTCCGCGTAAAACTAAAGGAAGGCCTCCGGTAGTTCCTTCTCCGTGGGCTGCTATGTGTCCCGCATCTGCTGAAATACAATCGGTCTTCATAGGCTTGGAACATACTAATGGGCCGATGGCCCAATGGCCATCCGGATAATCGACCATTTCTCGCTGAGAGAATGCGATAAATTGAAAGCAGCTTACTAGTGTTTTCTAGGAGCCATGGCAAGGGCTCGTCAGAGAGGGTTGTTGCCATGGAATAGACGAAGCTGTAAAGGTTGTCGTCAGCCCAGATCAGCCCACAAGTGATAACATTGCGGGAAGCAAACAATGGCGCCCCGATCACTCATTGCTTGCCCTTGCCCACTGTCGATAAAGTGCCACGCCTGTGGTAAAGAAATTGTCCAGCTTCATGTCCAAATGCAAGCACCTGTCAACCATCAGTGATGATCTTTTATCATCGATTTAATGTTCATACCTCGGGCCCGGATAAAGGCAATCCGGGCTTATTTGGGGCCCGGATAAAGGCAATCCGGGCTTATTTGGGGCCCGGATAAAGGCAATCCGGGCTTATTTGGGGCCCGGATAAAGGCAATCCGGGCTTATTTGGGGCCCGGATAAAGGCAATCCGGGCTTATTTGGGGCCCGGATAAAGGCAATCCGGGCTTATTTGGGACCCGGATAAAGGCAATCCGGGCTTAAAGGGCAAATGCGTGCAAAACCACCTCCACCGATTTGGCTGATTTTTCGCACATGGTTAAGGGTTGGTGAAATAATATTGCCGGCTTAAGCCGATTTTTCACTTTTGATTAAAAATTTTGAGAAAAAAAATTCCGAAAGTTCCTGTGTTGTAGCATAGGGAAACGTTTTTGCCCAACTTTTTGGACCTTACAAGATGTATTTTACCATAATGGAACCACACTGGTGTTCGGATGTGCTCGGGTGAACATTTCCTCAACAAACCTCCCAAAAAACTGGCTTTTTGGGGATCTCCCAATGCTTAAGCATAGCAAATTTTGTCAACATATTTCTTGGCACTAGAGCCGATTTGCGCCAAACCAATGGCGGTCGCGAGCTTACTTTGGGGATACCTAACCATGCTTAAAAATGAACCTAATCTGCGAGGGTGGTTCTACGCGTAATAGGCCTTTAATTGGGGCCCGGATAAAAGCTATCCGGGCTTATTTGGGGCCCGGATAAAAGCTATCCGGGCTTATTTGGGGCCCGGAAAAAGGCTGATTCTTGAATTTACCAAGCTGATGAAAACTCTGTAAAATTCAAAACGAAGCAAATTATCTATATGTAATGGTGGGTTGAATTGAATGGAAGGAGAAGTTGGAATATGCCGAAACATATGGTCTTAATCAAAACAATAGAGCTTTGTTGTGACTTTCAATAATCAATAGAAATATGAACAAAATACGTTGAAGTAATTATTTTCAAAAATTTAATTCATTGTATATGGATGAAACACCATGGATGTGATTGTACCGACTAATTCAAAGCTTTCTGAGTTACCAACAATTTGTCTATACTTTTTCTCACTTCCAGTTCATTTACACCAAAAACAAAGGTGTTTTCTTGCAGCATCCATCCAATTGCAAGTGTAATCTTGACCAGAAGTACAAAGAGCGTGACAGGCAAGAAATGAAATTAGACCAGAAACAACTAGAGCCAATCAGCATATTTAGGCGGAATTCCAATCTCGCGAAGTTGTCTAGGCGCCAGCCGATCAAGAGAGGGAAAGGCCTTGACAAGGGCCTCGAAAGCCAGGCTCCCCAGCGACGGCACATCCTCCAGCCAAAACCTACAGCACCCTCGTCAAACCTTGAGGATGTGAAGGAGGATGATTGGACCGATAGACGATGCCGTCGCCGACGGAGGCAAAGGCGCGGCCGGAGGGAAGCGTGTGCAGCAGGACACTCTCCAGGTTCGCATAGTCACAGTCGGCCTGGGACAGACGCAGTTTCCGCCTGCACACTGCTTTTCCATGAATGGGGGAATAGAAAAAACTTGAATCAAGGGCATTTGCTTTAGTGGCCTTGACAGGTGATCTCTAGAAGATGTAACCATTGAAGTGAGGCAAGATCGAGGCGCCAGAGACAGTGCTGGTAGACACGACAACTGGGTCCCTCCTGCTCGCTGAGGGTGAAGAGCCACATGGCGTCCAAAGCTACGTCGTAGCCTGCAGCTGGGGTATTGATGTATGGCGGGAACTCCCCTTCCGGATCGCTAGCTTTTAGCTCCAGTCCTTCCACCTTTCAATTTTCTTTTTCACACAAACCTCAAGAAAAACGCAAACAATGCTTAATTTAACAAGTCTGAGTGGCTAAAAATGAGTTTTAAAGTGATGGGTTGTTAGTGGAGCTGAACCTGTTCACTGGGCCAAGAAATTCTGCAAATCTGGCGAGTATCTAGGAGATGCTCGTATGGGTCATAGGCGGGATTTTCGGGTGCTACGGACTGTAGCAGGTATATGCTGCCTTTGACACAGTTGATATCCACGCAGCTGCAATTGTTTCTTCTTTATAGCAATTGTTGACTGTAAGTAATTTAGAATTAGATACCATATGAAATCGGATTCATCATAATTTCAACTCCAAAATCCTGAATATAATACCGAAGAAGACAAATTTGTAAGAAAAGTGAACCGGTCAGGTAGAAGCTGAAGATTGATGGTGCGTTTGTTCATGCGACTGAGGGAGAAGCGACTGAGCTGGCAGTCTGTGGGTGAGTTTGTTTCTTCACGGACGTCAGACAGGACAAAGAGGTCGTCCAGGCCATCCTGCGATGCTGCCATCAGTCGACCCACCAGCGGCTGCGCCACTAAACGCATCCTGTCTTCGCACCGAATTTCCTCAACCAATTTACTCTTGCAGTTCTCATTGTTTCTCAATCGAATCTGGGTCATAGGAAATGATTATAAAATAAAATTTTAAAAAATGGTGTAAGAAGAGACAACAATTTATCAGGGCCCATTCCACCCGGTAAACCAAATTCATCAAGGCCCTTTATGGACTCAATCCGTAATCCTCCCCCTAGCTACTTCATAAAAACGTTCGTTGTTTGTTTGTTGAGAGTAGAGAAATTTCATATCAAAATTTTTAAATTTTAAGAAAAATGGAATGTTTTCACCTGGTGATTGAATGTGGTTAAAAAGAGGGCACTCCGCTCGCCCAGATAGCTGGGCAGAGGACAGCGGGCTACGATCACCAATCGGCAGCCTTTGCCCACGGAGAATGTGAACTCGTGCTCCCGTAGCTGCGTATTTACACCCAACCATACGCTCTTCCTAAATTCCACTCAAGTCATAGAGCATCGAGGCTTACTGGCAAAGCTTACGTGTCCTCTAGCAGCTCAACGGTGCGAAAGTCGAACTGCTTCATGGGCATTTTGGAATCACGCAGGTCCCAATGCGCTGTCCAATTGATGCCCGTGAAGGCTGCAAGAGTGCTGGATCCTTGGTGCAAGGCATAGAAAGAGCAGAGCAAAAAGATTGAACGATCATCAATGGAGAGAAAAAGGCTCTGTCCGTCCAGACTGGCGGCGATGTCGTCAATTTGAGGCCCAGCCAAGGCCAGGATGTCTGCCTGACGCTGCCGCTTCTTCGGGAAGGCCGCACGCAGTTTTTCTATCCTGCTTGGCATCTTTTTTTCGCTCCTAGCAGTGTTCATTGTTTGCCTCCTATTTTAGCTTTATTTTTGCCGATATAGGGTAGGGCATCTGCATTTTGGAGCGCTTTTTCGGGCGCTGAATCTCAGAAAAGCTGACTAGTGTTTACTTGTTTTGAAAAATAAGTGTCAAGAAGGGTTGAGAGTGTAAAAGTGCAGACAGGGACACAATATATGCCAGCCATGAATGCTAATTGCTAGGAGGCGGCAGAATCTTTGCCCTGCTGTCGGCCTTCTGCCCGCTTTCCGTACTCGTCTACAGCGGCAAAAAATCCTCTGCAATCATGGCTCAATTTACCTGCTACACTCCAGTTCAACCCAATTACTCCTAAGAAAAACTAGCCAGATAGATATAAAAGTGATATAAAATGGCATACGAAAAGTCGACGTAGGGTCGTATTCGGCCGTCAGCGTCCAGTGGGAGCGGCGATCTATGCGTCTGCGGCAGAGTTGACACCGCCGATTCGCTCCCTTCCAGCGTCTCATCCCAGGGCCCATTCCCTGCAGGCACGGCCTTTAGTTCTTTTTCAGACTGGGCAAAAGCTGGGGAATGCCTCTGATGGGGTAGTTGAAGTTGCGAATGAGGAGGGTGATGTCTTCGCGGGAGCGGCAGAGGAAGGAGCGCTCCTCATGCCGCGTGAAGGTGTCCAAATGCGAACGGCAGATCAGGTCCACCACGGCCTTATTGTCGCTTCATTGGCTGCATTCCTAGATGGACAAGAGCAAAGCGTTTACCTGAGCAACTCCGGCCACAGAGCCTGCCACTTCAAACTGAGCGGCCACCATCTGTGCCAGCTTTGCGTTCACCTCAATGCCCTCAGTTTCAGGAAACTATGAGCTTAGGCCAAGCAAACATCACAAATAATTCTCTAAACTTACATTCTGTTAAATATTTTGAGTGAATTGTTTGTAAGTAACCTTAGGAACGCCGTATACTTCCTCCAGCGTAAGATAAAGGCCGGGGGAGCAAAGGATGAGGAACTGGGCGCTGGAGTCGAGTGGGATGGGCGGGTGAACGTCCGGCGTTGCCAGCACAGGCTCATCCTTTGCTGCCTCAAAACCCTGCCTACTTCTTTTGCAAAAGCTGAGCCTAAGCACCTTGTACTGGTCGTGATCCCGCCAGCCGCCCTTCCGCGGATAGTCGCCCAGGCCTCGGGTCGGCTGGCGAATGTGGCGTATCGTGGCCTGGAGGGGATGCAGGATTTCTCAACTCCTCGCAGCCAAAATGCTCCGCAATGCGAACCTCATCCAAGCCGAGCTGACGAAGTCTGAGACACTCATCCTGGTTGGAGACGTCGTGCTGGACACTAAGCTGGACCACACGCAGACAGCCCTCCGCATCCGTCTTCACCAGCAGTGCCCGGCAGTCCCCCACATTGGCCACGTACAGCTGCTCATCCTGCACCAGCCCAGCTTCTCTTTTCACTCCTCCGAACCTCTCCACTTGGGCTACCTTGACCAGAGCAAGGACGGTGGTGAGTCCACTGGCCAGACGACGGTTCATCTCGCCCAGACGCTCTAGCTCCAGTGGGAAGCGTTTTGACGCCTCCCCTTCATCCAAACCCTATATGAATTGACATGCTAAATCAGATAGCTCAACAGATTAAGAGAGCTTTACTGAGAAAGTCAAATGTCTCAGAAACATGTTGTCCAAAAATTTTGACCCCCCTTTTTTATATTTTTTTTGGAAACTAGACATAAATTTAAGACTTTCGGTGGCCCGTGAGAGCGCGAAACTCAAAATTCGATTTTTGGCAAAATTTTGAAAAATTTTAAAGTTCGAAAAATGGCCAAATATTTGATTGTTCATAACTCTTTTGGTTCCTAACCAATTTTGATGATTTGACCACCAATCGAACCGTCTTGACGAGTGGAACATTTCGTTTTTTTGACCAACTTTCTACGACCAAGTATGCTATTCGTAAAGAACTGATTTTCTGTGTTTCAAAATTTAAACAAAAAACTAATTTCGATATCAAAACTCGAGTTTCCGCATTTGGCACCCTGATTTTCTGAAAATACAGGTCTTTTTACCTATACGCTGCAAAGCACAGCATAGTAGACCCTGTCCCACGAGAGATATTTAAGGTTTAAAATGTAAAATAACATTTTGGCCCTATGTTATAGCATAGGCAAAACATGACGAAAAAAATTTATTTTTTTGGCTTTAAAAAATTCTTTTTTCAAGTATCTGTCTTGGTGCATAGTTTTTAGCATCAGTTTTGATGTTTAAGTTGAAAAATATTGAAGTTATTTTCCCCTATCCTACAACACTGCCTATGTTATAGCATATGCAAAATATTTTCAATGTTAGTCCCACGCAAACATCAAAACTGATGCTAAAAACTATGCACCAAGACAGATACCTGTCCAAAGAATTTTTTAAAGCCAAAAAAATTAAATTTTGTGACAAAAATTTTTTTCGTCATTTTTTGCCTATGCTATAACATAGGGCCAAAATGTTAATTTTCATTTTAAACCTTAAATATCTCTCGTGGGACAGGGTCTACTATGCTGTGCTTTGCAGCGTATAGGTAAAAAGACCTGTATTTTCAGAAAATCAGGGTGCCAAATGCGGAAACTCGAGTTTTGATATCGAAATTAGTTTTTTGTTTAAATTTTGAAACACAGAAAATCAGTTTTTTACGAATAGCTCATCTACACTTGGTCGTAGAAAGTTGGTCAAAAAAACGAAATGTTCTACTCGTCAAGACGGTTCGATTGGTGGTCAAATCATTAAAATTGGTTAGGAACCAAAAGAGTTATGAACAATCAAATATTTGGCCATTTTTCGAACTTTAAAATTTTTCAAAATTTTGCCAAAAATCGAATTTTGAGTTTCGCGCTCTCACAGGCCACCGAAAGTCTTAGATTTATGTCTAGTTTCCAAAAAAAAAATAAAAAAGGGGGTCAAAATTTGGGCAACCAAATTTTGATCTTCTCAGTTAAGCTCTCTTAAATGGTTTTAGTCTATCGTTTATTTGTAAAATTGAGGAAACATGAGGCATCTGAGTAGTGGCTCATAGACGGGCGCCTCTATTCTAGATGGCCAGAAGGGAGAGAACATGAATGTCGGCTAGGATGGGCGCCCGCTCGGCCAGGAGAGGGTCCAGACTGGCCATGTAGCCGCGCTCTACTGCCGCGAACGCGCTCACCAGCACCTCCTCCACCTTCAATCTCCCTTCTCTTCTCTCCTCTTCAGCCTCCCCTCTCTCTCTTCCCTGCGCACCTCCTCAGGGGTGGAAAGCTCTTTGTCCGCGTAGAGGATCTCCGCCGGGAACTTCTCCCGGGCGAAGTCCACGGCCCCGCGCCCGCCCTCCCCATCCAGCACCCCATACAGGCTGTGTGGGCAGAAGCATTGGGATGGGATGGATTGTGACAGGGTGGAGACCAGACCTAAGGCCGAGCTCTGCATTTTCGGTGGCTATGGCGTCATCCTCACGCTCGTGTTCACGATAGTGGCACCCGTTCACTCGATAGGTCTGATTTTCCGCTGCTCCGATGCCTTCAGAGCAGAGCAAGATCAAGCTGCTTGGAGGGCATGGTACAGGCGAATGGTAACCAGTGTTGGGACAGGGAGGAAGTGAGGAAGCAAGACTGTCCGGATCATGCGTGTCCGTTGACTTCAAATCACACATTGCAAAAAGGGCAATTGAGTTAAAATTGAGAACCAGTCTCGATGGCATGTTTTGGCTACTCGATTTCCATTTTTGTTGAATAACCTGATATGTGGCTCATTCAGCTGTGTTTAGTTCATGGCAAAGGATGGAACTAATGAAAAGATTTGCTGCTTTCTCAGCGCTGATTGAATCGTAATAAGTTTATTGCGGCGTAAGCTGATAAAGTGGTGGTAAACGAGGTATTGAAAGGGCCAAAGAGGAGCACAGAGCTTGGAAAGAAAAAGAGGCCACAACAAGCCAAACAGGGTAATTCATAGGAAGGCCTCAGCCAAGGCGTTGGAAGACACCGCCACCACGACCTCGCCCACCGCCCACTCCTCCATCTCCCAGCCGCTCTTCCACCGACTCCACTCTTAAACCCTTTCTTTGTCTTGTCCCATCATTTCCTATCCTCCGAGCAAACTTCTTCTCTATATCAGGAATTGGAGCAAATGGGCTAGAAACCGAATGAGTCCGGGAGATGAGACAGAGTTTGCGAGGGTCTTGACGGGGAGGCCAAGACGTGCAGAAGCAGCCAAGGCAGCGTCCTTAGGCACATTGAGACTACGTCTGTTCACCAGGAACTTGCGGCCCAAGGAGCCCAGGCCCGCCTCATCTGCTGTGGTCGAGCTCACCTCTGGTGATTCTGCAGATTCAGCTTCACTCACGCATCAGTGCTCATTCTGAACAGCAAATAGTCAAAGGAAGCTGAAACATCGCGCCGTGAATTGAGGAGGCAACCGTCTCGCTTGAGGCGAATCTTCTTGGAGCCGCTGCTCTCTGTAGCTGCGGTTATAAGACCGAGACGGGCAAAGACGCCGCCGCCCTTGGCCCCCACGGAGCTTGCCCTCCCCGCTCCTCCGCCCGACTCCTCCTCTCAACCCCCGTACTCCTCCCCTTCTGCCCTGTGTAGGCCAGGGAGAGGCGTGACAGACCGTCGATGGTGAGGACATCCCCTTTGCGGGCGGCAGCCTTGCGCAGGAGCTCGCGGGACTTGGGCGTGTTGCCTTTCGGCATGCTCACGATGTACTCCGACGCATCCGGCGCTTTCTGCAACAATATGCCATTTATTCCCCTCTCCATTCTTGCCATTCATTCCCCTGTCCTTCACTGTTGCTGCCATGAGAGACGGCTGAGAGGGGGCAGAGAGGAGAAGGTGAGGAGGAACCGGGAGTGTTTTGCGAGCGTGTCTGACGGCGCGAACGATGGCGCAGTCGTCTTCTGACGAGCTGGAGCTGGGTGCTTCAATTTTGCGCTTCAGCCCCTTCTCTCCCACCTACCACATCGGTTGCCTCACTTTCCTCATCGTCCCCTTTGAAATGGCGTAACGGATTGGGTAGCAGGCGCTGGCTTGGGCTCCTGGATGATGAGGACGGACTTGGCTGGCGCGCGAACTTGACGATTAGGTCCTGCTGCCTGCTGCGTCTTTGCTTTCATGGCTGCAGATTTGCTTTGGCTTCATTGCAGTGGCTAAGTGAAGTATGGTGAAGTGAGTAACCGGGAGGCTTCTTTTCGGGCTGCGTAGAGCTGGGCTTTGCTTCAGGCGCCTTAAACAGTACAAGAGTAGTGACTTGATTATGCGGAAATGGCATTACAAAGGGCCAAAACAGCAATACGCCGATGAAATGCCGAAAAATAACATGATGGGGCAGATTTTTGGCGATAGCATTTCTTTCATATCACAAGAATGATAATGCATGCAGTGGTATCATTGGCTGGTCATTTCGGAATGTTAAACGGCTAACGTGATGCGGTTATATTGCGAACAGAGCGATTTTGCACCTAAACCGTTCTCAGCTATCGTGTTTTGAAAGAAATAGAAGAAACCTTTGGAATGCCAGTCTTGGCGGCCTTGAGAATGGCGAGGATGTCGCCCAGTGGTTTGATGCCCATTTCAGAGAGCAGCTCCTTCGTCAGATCCCCCAGCATGTCTTCCCGGATTCTGCCAATGCCCATCTCTTTTTCCACGCTTTTGCATGACTCTCTGTGCTCAGACGTCTCTCTATAAAAAATGTAGCACGCCATTGCAATGTTTTGTGTTTTACCCTCCCCTACTCCAATGATGCCAGCTATCAATTATTGAATGTAACTTGGATTGGTATGTCTTAGATTTGTCTCAATTCAGCTGGGGTGGCACCTCCAAAAGCTTTTATTAAGAATGTGAACCTATTCTCGAGAAAAAGGGCAGCGTATTTGGCGACATCTGCGGATGGTATGCCGGTGGAGGCGAAGAAGCGTTTCCAGTCTTCTGCAATTCCTCCCCAATAATTTGCACTGCTGAGTCGGAGCTTTTTAATTCTGTAGCCAGCATAAAGCTACCTTCGCTGTATTTCTAGGGAAACTTGTCCAAACCTTTGCTCATGCCGGGTTGTGCGAAGTTTGAGCAAAATAAACCAACTTCCCACCACCGTCCAGTAACTGAGAGACTTTAAAGACTCTAAAATCCTTTCTAGTTTCGAATAAAGTTCGGGAAATGGATGCGTGGAAATTTTTTCTCCAGAGCATTTGACTGTTGCGTGCTTAGCTCAGGTATTTACCTTTGCACCGACAGGACACATTTTCCTTCAAGCAAGCTATGTCATCTGCGCAAGTTCTCATTTCACTAGCTCAAATGACGCAAAATATTTCCCCCTAGCCCAAGTATGGCCTTGCTAAATCGCTCGGCTCAGGTGCCGCCTTTTTCCTTTTGGACTTTGAAGAAACACAGAAAATCCTTTCAAGGCGGGCTTTCTTCGAAAGCTTGCCGGTGGTCTCCGGAGACTAGCCAACGAGCGGCAGGAGGAAACCGGTGCTGGCCAGAGCTCAGAGCAGCCAAGCCCAGAAGTTGAGCAACCAAAGGAGGAGCCTCCCACCGGTCCCTCGGGCACTCAACCACGCCATCTCTGGCGATTGGACCCCTACAACCGCTTCCAAGGTATCCTACTTTCTCTCTCTCCTTTTGGCCGTCTCAGTTCTGTCTTCCGCTAGATGGAGGGCTTGAAAGGAGTGCATACGAAGAAGGGGTTGCAGAAATCCCGCAGGCGTGGGTGGAGAGTCTGGGGAGCACGGAGGCGTCGGCAGTGGACCTGATCGATCTGCACCCGGACGTTTGGCGGGTCACGCCTCGCTTGGACATCCTGCGCGCCAATCTGGACTGGCAGCATCGCTACCGCAATGTGGTACGCACACTGCTTCAGCGGAGGTGGAAGGGACTGGAGGAGAAGGAAAAGGCTGGCAGGTGTTCCTGAAGCAGCTGAGCAGGTCGGAGCTGCCGGGGTCGGGGAAGAAGATCTGGCCCCACGTATGCGTATCAGGTCGCTGGTTGCATTATCCGTCGCAGCTCGTCTGTCTTATGTTTCAAAACTTTCTAGTTTTATGTTAATTTTGATTAAATCCATGAGTTTTTGGGTGTGTCCATGTAACTTGAAACAGTTGGGTAGAGGTTTTCTTAGCAAAAATAACCAAATAATTGCAAATTGAGGCACAGATTAGCCAAAACATGAAGCATCTGAGCACTGGGTAGGACCAAATTTCTCTCTCAGCAACCCATCTGACTGTCCTCACTACTGGAGGAAAGCAAGCGATCGCTCCCAACTGCGCAGAATTCACTGAAACGACAGGAATTACGGCGGTGACTCGTACATGCCTACCTCCATCTCACCTTCCAGAGTTTCAGTGCAGACATCACTGGCATAGTTCATTAGCTCAAAATTTGCATCGTTGGATAACCATGATTCGTTAGAAACAGGATGAATCTTAAAATTGGAAACAGTGTATGGGGTACATTTTTGGGAGCATTTGCTAGTGCTGAACAATATACAATTCTTCAATCCCCTAATAGCTATGGACACGTAATACCAGCAGATTCTTAAATGAAAATTTCAAACAGGTAAAATGTTTTTGGGAAATTGAGTCAATAAAATGTGATGCGCAAAACGGGGTTAAAGCAGAGGATATAATGGGTTTGGGGGCTGGACAGCGGCTCGTTCAACGCTCGCGCCCGTCACGACTGCCCTCCACCGCTCGTTCCTGATAACTTTGCAGCTGTTGTGAAAAAGCTCTGATCTTCAGTTTCATTTTGAGTCTGATTTGAATGCGTCTTAAATTGAATCTAATAAGCAATTAGTGCTGCCAAGGAGGCTTGGGTCCAGCCATTTCTTTCGCTTTCTGAACTATCAACTCCCACTGGTTAACAGGCGCCTTCCAGAAATATCTCAAATAGAAGCTGTAGTAAAGTGCGTTCTGAGCAGCTATCTGCTTGTGAATTCGTTCTGAACGGCGGTTCTTGGATGGCTGCTTTCGCTGGCCTTCCCACCATCTAATGCCACAGTTTGGGTTCCAAGGAAGAGGAACGAGCTCATGAGTGATCTTAAGTTTGGAAAGATGCGCCTGGAAGTCTGGCAGGTCAGGGGTGAGGATGTATCTAAGGATAGCGTGGTTGAGGTTGTCCATGCGAACGATGCGAAACGGACCGTCCCATCTCAATGGATCCCTCTTATGAATGTGGCTTCCTTCCACCTTCTTTCTCACCATCGCACCCTCCATCATCTCAACGGGCATATACATCTTACTCGACCACTTTCCGGCTATCTCAGCCTCCGACTTTCTAGCCTCCTCTCTCATTCGCTCCTCTGCTTTCACCAACCGCAGCACCATCTGGCGCTGGGTGGTCTCCTCCTCTGAATAGCTCATGGCCGCCTCTAATATGGCCTCTGATGGCATGCGCATGTCGGTTTTGAACATGGCAAAGTAGGGCGAAACGCCGATGGATCTATGGCCGGCCGCACGATAGGGCATGAGGGAAAGATTGATGAATCTGTCCGGAGCTATCCAATCGGATTTATCCATGCCACTCAAGTCTCTAACTACCTCTGAAATCACGTGTTTGACGCGCTGCAGCGTAACCAGTTTCTTAGCCGCCGCTTCACAGCCTCCATTCGCCTTCTGATTTTGAGGACTGCAGGTATAAACCTCCGCTCCTATCTGCTCCATAATCTTAGTGAACAGAGCGGAAGTGAAAACGCTTCCAGCATCCGCGCCTATCACTTTGGGAACGCCGAAAATGGAAATGGCGAACTCTAATAGCTTGTAGGCCACGTGATCTGCATCTAATCGAGTCAAGTAGTTGGTAAAGGCGAATTTGGATCTTTTGTCGATGATGAGCAAAGTTCCGACATGCCCGTCTTCCGTCCTCTCATATGGACCAATGATGTCCACTTGGATGTGCTCCCAATTTCGCTCTGGCCAAGGCAAAGGATGAAGCAAAGGCGTAGTGAGCTTGTTGGCGTTCTTAGTACTAGCACAAAGAGCACAGCATCGGGTGTACTCGTTTATGTCCACGCCCATGCCAAACCAATAGGTGATGGCGGACAACTGAGTGTACATCTTATCGGCGGACTGGTGCATGCCGCCCATGTGGGAGTCATGGGACTCGAGCAACATCTTAGTCTGCAAGGACGCCGGACAGACCGGCACTTCCTTCAGGTCCAGCATCTTCATTAACACCCCATCATCCCTCACTCTCAATCCTTCCTTTCTTAGCTTCTCCAGGACTTTCTCGCTTCCCGTCTCAAATTCATGGAATCGCTTAGCTATCCATGGGTCTTCCTCCTGGATCTGCCTTGTAAGGTTCTGAATGGAGTTTTCCGTTTGACAGCCGACACTCTTCATCTGAACGGGGCCGTCGGTTCTTTGAGGCTCTGCCACGACGGGCGGATCAACGACCACCTCCTCTTCAACGACAGGCAATCTAGGAAGAACTCCCGGAAACCTTTCGTCTTCTCCTGCCCTCACTCTCCCACTTCTTAGCCTCATAGGGAGAATGGAAAAAGGCGTATCTGAAGCGAAGCGCTCTGGAATGGATGCCAAGGTGAAAGTGGTATAGATGGGCTCGTGATGCGGATTGGTGAGCGGATGAATGCCCTGGTTCTCTAAGCTCATCGTCTCCTCCGCCCTCTTCTCAGCCATATCCTCTCTTAGCTTCCTCCCTGGATAAGGATCACTCCAAATCCTGGACAAAAGGTCCGGGAGTCTGTGGGCAGCCGCATCGCCTTTCACGTACTTGATGTCTAAGGAATAGGCACTCAATTGAGACCTCCATCTAGCCACTCTGGGACTGGGCGAACGACAGGTGTGGAGATGCTCGTGGCTCTTATGGTCCGTGAAAACCTGAATAGGTGTGACCATGGGATAAAGAAACCACTTCCTGTGGTGCAGGATGCCAAAGTAGATGGCGTAGCACTCTTTCTCAAACACCGACATTTGTCGCTCTGGGAGTGTAAATCTGTGGGCGGCGAATGACAACGGAGCCTCTGAACCGTCCGGCTGGCATTGAGTGACCATACAGCCCATAGCCTCATAACTGGCGTCACAGCGCAAAATGAATTGCGAGTCTGAACGTGGAAAGGCCAGCAAAGTTGCATCTGATAGGAGGTCCTTCGTCGCCTGGAAGGCTTTCGCCTCCGTCTCACCCCATTGCCAGGCTACCCCCTTCCTCAACAGCTCATAGAGGGGCGAAGTGGTGTGGTAGTATTTGGGCAAATAAGCCATCCAATACTGCACTGCGGCCAGGAATGACTTTAGTGCACGCGGATTGTCTGGGGCAGGCTTGGCGGACAAAATGGCCGTTCGCTCCTTGTCCGGCTGAACTCCCTCCTTTCCTCTCACTTCAAAGCCCAACCACTTGACCGACTTCTTACAGAGCTGCGCCTTCGCTGCGGAAATCTTAATGCCAGCTTCTCTCAACCTCTGCATGGCCAGCTTCAAATGCTGAAGATGGAGGGAGAATGAAGAAACGACGTGTTTCTGAGGCTTCGTATAGATAGCCATGTCGTCGGCATAGGAGAGGACGAATCTTTGCAGGTACTCAGCCATGATGGTGTCAATGGCATACTGCCAGAAATGACTGGCGTACTTCAACCCCTGCGGAACCCTCTGAAAGACATACGACTGCCCTAAGGCTCTGAATCCAGCCAAGTCTTGGCTCCCTTCCTCTAACTTAAGCGTAAAGAACGCGTTGCAGGCATCTAAAATGGAGATGTAATCGGATCCAGCCAGTAGTTCAATGGCGTCACGGATCTTCATGGCGTTCCAGTTTTGATACTCTGAAGGCTTCAGACTGGAATTGACAGGGATGAGGTTGAGGCAAAAGCGCCAATTGTCGGGATGGGTGAGGTCTTCATCGGGCTTCGTACGCTTAGGCACCAGCACCACCTTGCTAGCGTAGCTGCTCAATTTCTTAGCTACCACCCCTTGCTCCTCTAATTCCTCTATCTTCTGTCTAAGAATGGCCGTCTCCAAGTCCGAAAATGTCTGAATTCGGCAAGGAATGTTCTTAAGGTAAGATTCTAAGCGAAATCGAAAGAAATCGCAGGTTCCCACGTCCTTTTTGGACTTGCTGAAAATGTCCTTGAAAGAACAAATCAGCTCCTGGAGGTCCGCCCGCTCCTTCTTGGAAAGATGGGACATGTCTAAGTTATGCAGATGACAGTCGGGGTCCCTGCACTTCCCATCGGGTCCACTTTCTCCTCCTTCACTCATCATAGCTGTCTGAGATGGATGATCTAAGAGCAGGTCTTTCGTCAAGGGAATGAAGGGATAGTCAGTGGCATTCTCTGCCTTCCCTACGATGGTTCCTAGAGGAAGGATCTGACGGTCGGCGGAATTGTTGATAAGGCTAATGCAAGCCTGTCCGTTCACTGCGAAGCCCACTACTGCCGATGGAACATAGGCCCTCTCCTCAATCAAGTCTTCCTGCCCTTCAGGCAAAGTGAAATCCCCGTAGGGAACGGTGGTTTGAGGTCGGGATTCATCGCCGTCCAAAGCATTCTCCACGACCGTTATCTTACCAGCCATTTCCACACATCCCACCTTCCAAACGGACTGGGAATAAGGCTCTAATATGGTCTCTTGGAGGAGGAATACGTCTGATGTTTCCTCTCCTTCTCCTCCACTGGAAACCTCTGTATCCTCGTCTAGGTCAATGCCTGACTCCTTCCCTGGATCTAATGAGTCGGGGATGGGCTCTAACGTCTTATCTGCAGGCATGGAGGACACTTCTTCCTCTTTCTCACCGCCCGTCGCTGCAGTTGGCGTTACACTCTCCTTCCCGCCTTTCGTTCCCGGGGCAAACCTCACCTCCTTCTCATTTAACTCCCTTTCCCTTTCTCCCTCATCTGGTGAGGAAGGTAATGGAGGTGATGGTGTTGGCGAGGGTAGAGGGGATGAGGATTCCTCGTGTCTAACGTGAACGGTTTCAGGGCAATCTGACGACGGATACTCAGGCGGTCCCGGCTCCATCACCTCCGTTCCGAACGTCAAGGTTCTCTTAGCTCCATCCAAAATCAATGGAGGAGGTGGATTGAAAGGATCATCCCCAGGCTGTTGCTGAAGGAAGTCCATGCCCAAAATACCCTTAATCGGATCCTTGTCAGCGGCCGGTAAGAGCTTCGCTTTCACCGTCTTCTGATAACCGCCCATTTGCAAGCACAAGCTCACTTCCGTGGTCTTATAGACTTCTGCACCTATGCCCGTCAAAGACACATTGTATCTAAGGACCTGCGGTTGAGGAGTGATCTGAGCGAAGAGAACTCTGGAAACTAAGGTGACCTGACTTCCAGAGTCCACCAAAAATTTGGTGATGACATGGTTGTCTTCAACCCCTGGAGGGATCTGAGCTGGCGGGCACATAAGGAAAATGTTGCCCCAATAGCGGTTCTCATGGTTGGTAGTCGCTGTGCAGGTGATGTAATAGGAGGAGAAAAGGGGCATGGTTGAAAGGGGCTGTTGTAGCATGACGTCGGGTTCCTCTCCGACCTCCATTCTCAGTCTCGCTACATCCACTGACCTGTCCTCCAGCCTCTGAACAGCACACTCCACGTGCTCCGTTCTTTCTTCCAACTGCGCCAACATCTGCTCCATATCGGCAGCTGCCTGCTGGGAATCGCTTTCCTCGTCTTCCTCCATTCTCAATCTCCTCTCCAACGCTCTTCCTCGCTCTACCCTCCGCACGGCCTCTTCTAACTGTGCCTCTGTCTGACTCATCCTCAGCTTCTCCTCTGTCGCTCTCCTCTTCTCCACTCTCTGAACGACTTCTTCCAGCTGAGTCTCAACCTGAGTCATCCCCAGTCTCTCTCTTCCGGTTTCCACTCCAGCGAAGTGGACCGAATTGTCTGCTGGGCGGAATCTAACAGCGGTTCTAAGAGTGCTTCGTCTGGGCGTGCACGGCTGAGCAGCAATGGCCGTGCCTACTCTCACCTCACCAGCCGTGCCTACTCGCATCTCACCAGCGGGATCTGAGGTTGCTTCCTCTTCTTCCCCCTCTTCTACTGTCTCTCCAGCCTCCTCCCTAGAGAAACTGTCGTGGACGTAGATGCATGAAGCACAGCAGCAATGAACGCCGGTGCAGCAGCAAGGCTCTAATAGATCATAGCACTTGCAGCAAAGGTGGAGCGCTCCGTAGTAGGGGAACAGGCAAGAGGTGAGCCACCAATTTGGGTGTTGTCTTGGCTCACAAGAGCACTTCCAATCGTAGCAGGTTCTAAGACACAGGAAGTGACAGGCCAAACAGGCCAAGAACAGGGCGAAGAGGATTACCCCCAAAGTGATCATGGCTGGGACCCCATCGTCGGGGTTGAGGGTGCTAGCCCTTGCTACTCTCACAAGCTGGGTCTGATTTGTGCCCTGAACGTGAGGGACTGGCAGTGCTCTGGCCAGCGGCAGCCACGAAAAGAAGACTGCCATGAAGAGGAACAATGAGCAGGTGGTGGAGAATGTGGTGTCTTTGGATCTTTGAGATGGTGGCTTGTCGGAAGGAGGTGTACCTGGGAGAGGATCTTTGTGGCGGAGTGCCTCGATCCTGGCGATGAGGACTTGGGCGTCGCGTCGCTCGCGCAGCTGGCGCTTCTTCTCTTCCTCCGCTTCCTTCTTCCTCTTCTCCTCCTCCTCCATCTCTTGCTTCTTCCGCAGGCGCTCCTGATGCTTCTGCTCTTCCAACTGGAGAATACGGCGTAGCTCTGCCATGGGCAGCAGAGCCAACTCCTGCGCCTTCAACGTGGGCTCTAAGACTGTTCTCTCTGAGTTTGTCGGAACTACCTCTTCTGCCAGCACGTCCTCTGCTGGAGGGTCTTGGTTGGAGCACTGGATCTGAACGTCTCTGCCGGCGCAGGCCGCCTGTTCCTCCGCCTGCTTCGCCGCCGCCCAGCTCGGGATGGCCGGGGTCTTGAGCGGGGTCTCAGTTTCTTCTTCGAGGTCGATGCAGGGGCCGCTGTATCTCATCTCGCTGGCTACCGTGTCTTCTTCTTCCATCTCCACGTCTTCCTCCGCTTCATCTTCATCTCCTCCGTCTCCCGGGAGCTGGATCTCATCTCGGCTCTCCTCACGCTCCTCCTCCGTCAAGTGGCTCTGCTGGAGTCCGTCGGGGATGTCTTGCACGCCGGGTGACACGACGAAGGCGATGGCTTGGCGTCGCTGCCGGGCCAGGTGCGGGTAATGGACTGTGCGGGGCCGGTCCTTGAAGTAGTTGCGGTAGCGGAGTGGTCTGCGGTCCTCCGCCGTTCTGAGCGCCCACTGGATGAAGCTGGCGCTTCTCTTGGAGTTGGTGGGGAGGTAGCCGTACTGCTCCAGCCTGTGCACTGCTCCGACGCCCACGTTCATCTGGACGTAGTCGCTGAGGATCACCCGACTACAGAGGAAGTAGTTGACGAGGACGTTCATGCTGTAGATGAAGTGGCCGGCGAGAGAGAGCTCGTGGGAGTCCAAGTCGTAGAGGGTCTGGTTCATGGAGGGGAAGAAGAACGCCGGTTCTTCCTGGCCCGGGCTGTAATGGAAGTCGTGGGGGTTGAGCTTCTTCGGCTGCGCCGGCTCCTCTCCGCGCTTCCTCGCCTCCTCTTCTTCTTTCTTCTGCTTGTCATAGGCTGCATTGCTCTGAGCGCTGAACTCTGAATAGATGAAGCGCTGGATCTTAGCGAGCACGTAGAAGTAGTCCTGGTGATAGTCCAGGCCACTGGTGCACAGGCCATTGCAGGCGTTGGTGTGAGTGCAGGGGGTCTCAGAGGCGAAGTTGGTCGGGTAGGGCGGCGGCGATAGGCAGCCCACCTGGAGCTTCGGATGCTTCTTAACCAGGCGCTTGAGGAAATTTATGAAGGTGTTGGCGAGGCCGTCCACGTCCACCGGGTGCTGGTACAGGAGGTGTCGGGGAAACTGGATGAGGAGTTTGCGGTGCTCGACGTTGCCACCAAAATCGTCGGGCTTCATGATGATGTCGGCGAGGGCGACGAGCTCGTTGAAGAACTGAGCCCAGTTCGTCTTCTTCCAATCCACGAGGTAGAGTTGGCAGGCATCGAAGGAGATGTGATGGTGGCTGATGTCGAGGACCACGTGGGTGTACATGCGGTCCATGGGGAAGACGGCGTAGTGCCACCCTGGTCCGATGTTGCCCGCCGGCAGGAACTTCGGCCTCCGCTCCAGGTTGACGGACTTGGCCAGGCGGGACCTACGCAGGAACCGCTGGAGCTCTGCTGAAGCGATGGGTCCTTGGCGGCGGGGCTCTGTGCGGCCGTAGCGCTGGCCACGCTCCTCCTCCTCCATCTGCTCTCTCAGCTCGGCGACGAAGTCCTCGGGGCGTCCACGGCTGGAACGGGCTTCTTCTCGGCGTCCACTGCTGCCTCCTTGGCCTCCTCGGTTCTTCCTTGATCCGCTGCTCTTACTTCCTCCTCGGCTTCCTCGGCTGCCTCTGCTTCCTCCTCGGCTCCCTCGGCTACCTCTGCTTCCTCCTCGGCCCGATCTCCGTGGGCTCATCCCGGCCTCCATTCGCTCCTTCTCACTGTCCTGGCCCGACTGGCTCTCACTGCTTCCCTTGCCTCTCACACGGCCTCCCAGCGAACGGGACTTCCTCGGGCGATGCTTCTCTTGGTCTCTTCTTCCACTGCCACGACCTGCCCTGGATCTGAGTTCTGCTGAGGGCTAGTTCTGTCCTGCTTGCGGCTGGCTCGCTCCTCCGTGGCCTCCTTCCGTTTCTCCGGTTCCTTCTCCGACTTCTTCTTCGACTGCTCCGCCGTCGGCTTCTTTGGCCCCTCCGGCTTCTCCTTGGCCTCCTCCGCAGGCTGGGCCTTTTTCTTCACCGCCTTCGAGTCCACCACGGTCCATGTCGGCTCCTGGTTGGCCTTGGACTTCTCGTCGGAGGATACGCCGTCGGGTCGAGTCTCAGTAGCTGTCGCCTTGGTCGGGTTCTTCTCCTCCTGCTCCTTCAAGTACAGGTCGACGGCCGTCTGACGATCGATGCCGTGCTGGAGGACGCGGGTGATCTGATCGGCCCAACCCCCCATCAGCGCCGGCCTCTTCTCCAGACTCCTCAGTAGCTGACTCGGGGACAGCAGAGGCGGAAAGTTCTGCTGATCGCAGGCCGTGTAGTACTGGAGGAGGTTGTCGAAGGGAGTCTTGTACTGCTTCTCCTTGCAGAGAGGCTGCGGCTTGTGGCTCTGAACCGCTTGCAGGTTTGGCCGTGCTCCTTCTCGCAGAATTGTCAGGATGCCTTCGTGGCTTTCTTCCCAGGAGCGGTCTTGCATGCAGCGCCGGAGATACTTGAGGACGTCGGCGAGGGGCGCCATGGCGTGCGGGATCTGAAGGCTATAGGCGTAGATGCAGGGGAACAGCATCTTCTTCCACAGCACCATCCAGAAGCCTAGTAGAG
Source organism: Ptycholaimellus sp. GST1_10 (assembly GCA_030248095.1). Taxonomy (NCBI): domain Eukaryota; kingdom Metazoa; phylum Nematoda; class Chromadorea; order Chromadorida; family Chromadoridae; genus Ptycholaimellus; species Ptycholaimellus sp. GST1_10. Next base: position 6,097 of record JASANA010003330.1, on the reverse strand, counting down.
TTCTTAGGCTGCGCTTGGTGTCCTTGGGGCTCTGGCTGTAATGCTGCAGGGTTCTGAACAGCTGGACGACCTGGGTCTCGGCGTCGTGACCTCTGAAGAGGTGGTCTCGGTAGACCCAGTCCTTGACCTTGTCCTGTACCGCGAGCAGGAAGGAGCGGCGGACGGTGGTGGTGGTCTGATAGAAGGCGTTCACCAGCGGAATCTGATAGGTGAGCTTGGCGCGGGAATCCTCGGCGTCGCTGACGAGATGGAGGGCGTGCAGCACCAGCTCCAACGTCTCCGCCCGCTGCATGATGGCGAAGCCCATCTTTTCGATCGTGTTGTCCGTGTCCCAGTCAAGGCTCTGACGGTAGCTGATGGTGTGGTTCTGAAGCCGCTGCTGAAGGATCTGCTCGTCCGCGGTCTGAGGAACGAAGTTGCGGAGGTGGGCGATGGAGTCCCGGAACTGCTGACGCACCTTCTCTTGGACCTCGACGTTCACCCCGGGCGCCAGGCGGATGATGAGGGCCTCAGGCTCCTTCTCCCCCTTCTCCGCCTCGTTGGCGACCTTCTCCGGATGCTCCTTGGACTGGTCCAGGTCTTCCGTTGGCACCGGTTCTTCTTCTGCCGGCGTCGGCTCCATCTCCGTCTCCATGTAGTCCAGGTGCTCCTCCGCTTCGGGCAGCTCTTCCACTTCCGTCAGCCTCTGCTCGACCACCAGTTTCTCCGCTTCCGTCGGTTTCTCCGACTCGTCCATGCCCTCAGGTTCTTCCACCACATCGGGCTCCTCCACCACATCGGGCTCCTCCACCACATCGGGCTCCTCCACTGCATCGGGTACTTCCGGGGCCTTCGGGTCTTCTGCGTCCACGGCGTCTTCTGCAGTCTTTGGGCTATCTGGGATCTCGGCCTTCTCAGTTGGTGCCTCCTCCTCCGGGGGCTCCCCTTCCCCCGGTCCCCTCCTCGTCTCCTCGCTCGCCCCCCGTCCCCTCCCCCCCTCCCCCCCCCCCCCCCCCGCCGCTCCCTCCCCCGCCCTCTCCCGCATCTCTCCCCCGTCCCCCGGCCTCGTCCCCCCCTTGCCTCCTCCTCCCTTCCCCCCCCCCCCTTCCTCCCCCCCCCCGCCCGCCGGCGCGGCCGGCACCTTCCCCGCCTCCCCCCCCTCTTCCTCCCCCTCCCCCCCCTTCCCCCTAGCCCGCCCCCTTGCGGCACTCTCGGGGTGCTGTGAGGTGGCCCCCGGCTGGGCCCGGGCGGCCGCCCCGGGGCCGCGCCCGCGGGGGCCGGGCGGGCCGGTCGGCGGCGCGGCCCCCGGGGCTCCCCTTCCTCCCTCCCCCCTCCCCCCCCCCGCCCCCCGCCTCCCCCCCCTTCCTCGCTCCCCCCCTTCTCGAGGGGCGGGGGTCCCCCCCTCCCCCTCTGATGTGGTCTTGGTTCTTTGGGGTGGGCCTGGGGGGGGGGGGCGCCGCCCCCCCCCCTCCCCCCCCCCCCCCCCCTCCTCCCGGCGCCCCCCCCCTCCCCCCCCCCCCCGCGCCGGGCCTGCCACCCTATTCCGCTTGGATTTGGACATGGTGGATCTGAAGTATGAGGGCAGCGCTGTGCTCAAAGGGCGCGAGGAAAAATATTCTAAAGCGCAGTAAGCTTTCCAGCAATCTTCCTCAGCGCATTGGACATGCCCCTTTCCCACCCATATCAGGTCCATGTCTTCTTCACAGGCCCCACAGGCCAACGGGTCTTTGAAGGGAGAGTAGTACTGGATGAGAACGTCTGAGAAGGGCATATCTGAACCACATTTGCAGGGCTGGGCCATGTTGGCCATCGGAGAGATCTTAGGCTTTGGCAGCTGCATTCTCTTTGTCACGGGACCAGGTCTACTTGAAGCTGACCATAGATGTAGGTGTTGTAGGTGACGGAGGTCAAATTCTCGCCGTCGCAGTACACGGGAAGGACTGGCGTGGTGCTGCCATCCTGGTTGAGTCTGTTCACCTCGATCTCCTCTCCCGTCTCCAGCTCTGCCATCATGCAACAGCCTGGCTTACCGGATCTTACAGCATACCCGTCTCCGCTTGCTGACGCTCCCACCGCCTTTGGCATTGGTAGGAGAGGGTGAAGGGTGGAGACTCTGACGTCGGACGAGGCGCCGGGCTCCTCCTTCTTCTTCTTCTTCATGGCCCTGTACTGCTTGCACATGGGCATGCTGTGCCCCGCGTCGTGGCAGTAGTAGCATCTCTGACGGCAGGTCTCCTCCGTGTGTCCCTCCTTTCCGCAGCCTTCGCAGCATTCAGGGCACTCTCTAACCACGTGCTCACCACCGCAGTTGAAGCACATGGGCGGGCGAGAGTTGTTGTTGCCTCCTCTTCCTCCACCCCTGGATCTAAAGGAGGATCTGCCTGAATTGTTGCTGTTGTTCCGCTCTCCGCCGCCTCCGTTGTTGCGCCGTGCGTCTCCAGAGTTAACCGCAGCTTGCCCCGCATCGGATCTAGTCTGAGTTGAAGAGGCAGCAGGCACCTTGTTCTGATAGGGCTGTTCTGCGGCAGCGGCGCTCTGATAGGGCATGGGGATGCCGTCCTCCTTCGTCTGCTGCACCAGTTCCTCTGCAATCGCCAATGCTCTTTGGAACGACTCCGGAGCTTGCATTCTCAGCAGCTGTCTCATATTCGTTGGGAGACACTGAATGAATCTTTGCTGGAGTTGGATGTCATACTCCCCCTCCGATGCATCTGGCCAAATCAAACTAGCAGCCTCTTGAATGCGCCCGCCCAATTCTCTCACAGTCTCATTGGGCTTCATCTGAATGGCCTGAAATGAGGCGTGTTTGATGCGTCTGAAGCTGGGGTTATCAAAATGTTCCAGCATGGCCTCTTTCAAAAGGTCATAATGCTCTTTCACGTCTGAGGGAAGATTGGCGTAATAACGCTTAGCCTCTGAATGGAGTTTGGACTCTACGATGAGGGCCTTAGTTCGGGGGCAGTAAACGTGGCAAACGTCCGCCACTTTGTCAAATCTGTTGAAATAATCTGACACTGACTCCTCCAGCCCTGTCAAACGGCTCTCAGCTTTGGGCTTCACTCCCAGCGTGAAATCTAATGGCTTGTAGTTGGGGCTGGGATAATTTTGGGGGTAGGTGCACTGGCGGCATTTGCATCTCGGCGGGGATTCATGCACTCTCCTACTCCTCGAGGCAACTCTCTCATCCTCCCCCTCGCTGGGTCTCTTCCGCCTGCCCCCATTGCCTCTGACATCCTCTCCTCTTCCTCCATTACCTGGCCTCTTGGGGTCTCCAGGATCTCCGCCGCCGTCGCCTCCACCACCGCCTCCGCCAGAGGCTCCATGGCGCCGCCTCTCAGGGCCAGGTGGATCTCGAGGCTCTTCGTGGGACTCCGGACGATCCTCCGCCGCCCTTCTCTGCGTTCGCTCCCCGCCGGCCGCTGCTGGCTGTTGCTCTAAACCAGCCGAGTTTGTGTTGGGTCTCAGATTGTCGGCAAGAGTCCGACTGGGCAGTTGTTCGGCGGAGTTGGATCTGATCTCGGTGTCGGAGACCGCGCCCGAGGCGCTGGACGCCGTCTGGGCCTCTCTCACCGCCTGCAGGTCCGCCTGCATCGCCGCCATCTTCTTCGTCATCTCCTCCATGAACGCTTTCATGGTTGCCTCCATGGTAGCTCCAGCGCCGGACGTGTTCGTTCCGTCAGTGCTCATCCCTGCTTCTTTCCTTGCTTCTTCCTCCGAGTTCCTAGAAAGGAGGGAAGCATTGCACTCGGTGAGCTCAATACGCGAGGGGGAATAGTTAGCGGGAGGTTGGAATGGGGGGCGCGGAATAGAAAAAAGGGGTTTGTGGAAGTAGAGGGTAGGATGGTGGAGGCAGGTAAGTGGGTCTTGGTGTGCGTCTGAGTACGGGAGGGGCGTTGACGGCCGCGCTCCATTCGCGGGCGTTCATAGAGTCTAACAGTTGCTGCCTCTCAATTCGCCTCATCTCCTCCACTCTCTCCCTATGCTTCGCCTCTCTTATCGCATTGTTCCTCCGTCTCTCTTCCTCCCACTCCATTCCGGATCTCATAAGTTCAGCCATCGTTAGGCCAGCCAGGCTGTCAACTACGCCTCCATCTTCACTCTCAACCAGGCTCATATCCTCTTCTCCTCCCTCTGGCTGCTGCATGAAACTCATCCGCATCTGGGAGGCTTGAAGCTCAGCAGTCGCCGTCTGATTGAACAAGGCGAGGCAGGGCGTTTGCGTAGCACACGCGCCTCCTTCAGGTGAACGCTCAACCACATCATCCTGATGCAGGCCGAAGTCCGCTAGGAAGGCTCTAGGGCTATTAGAACGGGACATAGCCTGACTCTCTAAAAAGGCAGGGCTCATGGAGGTCTGTTGATCTACTGAAGACGGATCCCTGGGCGTACATTGTAAGGCCGTTCTTCCCGATGGCACTGAAGGGGATGAAAGGGCGGACGTAGAGGCCTCAGGCACAGGCGACAAAACTGGGGCTTGGAGAAGTAGGCCGCCTCCGCGGGTCTCAGGAGGGCGAAAAGACGCAGGGCCTCTTTCTTCCTCATCCTCCCCACTCACGTCACCTTCTCCTACCCCTTCGACAAATAGCTCGCGATTGACGGGTATAGGAGTGGAAGTTGTGACAGAGATAGAGGGTGCCAATTCAGGCGTTAGCGCAGGGTCTGCTTGAAGGGCAGGGGTAAGAGAGGCGGATGTGGGGGCGTCTGGTGGGCGAGTGGCGCCTAAGCGCGGGTTTGAATCTAATGGAGCGGGGACTGGAGTTGTCGAATCATCCGCTGAAGAGTCCCTTCTTTCACCTCCACTCTCGCTCTCCACCACAGATCGCTCACCACCATCACCACTTCCTCTTCCTCCAACTCTCTTCCTTTTCACTGTCTGCAGCCTCTCTCTAAGCTCTGTCAGGACGCTCAAGGCCACTGCTTCTGGGTCTGAACTCTCCTGGCTGTCCCCTTCTTCCGCTTCTGTTTCTGAGGGCAGTGACGCGACAGCAGACAAATACTGCTCGTCATCATCCGTCGTCATACTCTCAAGCCTCCCACCTATTCCGGAGGATTCCAATCTGCCTCTAAAACTCGCTTCGTCAGCGCCTTCTCCCTCTGAAGCCAAAGCTCCGGCGCTTTTTGATCTTCCCTTCGATTTGAGTTTGCCATACACTCGCTTCAAAACCTCCGCCCCCGTCTTAGAGCCAATATTGTAAGGCGAATATGAGCTGGGCCCAGCACTGGAAGGGCTGGCCAGGTCTAAGGTGTGCACCCTGCCTCCTTGAGGGCTCATTGAAGGGAGGGCTTGTCTAAAAAGGCTTCGTACGCTGTCCTCCGCTTCTTCTCTGGACGGCAACGATAGCGTCTGAATCGTAGCTTTCGTCACCCCTCTGCTCTGTCCACTGGCCTCCCCACCAGACACTGCTTGCGCAGCATCTTTGGTGGATCGGTCCAGCCGCCCCGCACTCAAACTTCTTTGAGGGGGCTTAGAGCTGGGTTTGGGTCTTAATGCTGTGGCGGGGTACTGGGCAGAGCCTTTCCTCCCAACCAAGCCTTGCTGCTCCATTTCGTGTGTCTTCCTTCTGGCTTCTGCCTTTGCTTTGCGAGCCGATCTATCCATCCTACCGCTTGCTACAATATAATAGCACCATCTACATGCAGATCTTAGCAAGCCAAATGCCGCTGCAGGGCATGACTAGCGTTTTGCACGCTTAGTGGCCCTCTTCAGGTTCTCTCCGACTGGTTCCCGCAAGTTGATTGGCTAGCTCTTTCGCAACACATGCGATGGGCGTGATCTTATGAAAGCAATAAATTATGAGATCTGCGGCTTAAAGTTTAGCCGGAGTTGGAGAAAGTTGGCTGGCCAAGCCAGAGCTTTCTCTGACGCCGCCTTCATCTTAGTCAAGCGTCTGAGGTTGGGTCTGAAGAGAGTCTCATGGAAGCGGATCTTCGAAGACGTCGAAGCTCGAAAGTTATCACTTCCGCATCTCACCATATGCGTATCAGGTCGCTGGTTGCATTATCCCGTCGCAGCTGTCTCCGCTCTATGTTTCAAATCTTTCTATTTTTATCTGAATTTTGATACAAGCCATGAGTTTTTGGGTGTGTCCTTGTAACTTGCACCAGTTGGGTAGAGGTT